>VUQR01018530.1:3984-20636 GCA_015108515.1 Hemichromis elongatus | reverse complement strand
GTATAGTAAAACTTTTTTTTTTTTTTTTTTTTAATAGAAATACTGTAGATTGTTTGTTCTCTGGGTTCTTTTTTCGGTTGATTATAACTTTTCATGTGTTTTGATGTACACCGTAGTGGCTTTGAATCAGATTCCCAGCCTTTAATATCTACAAAAAGCAAAACGTATTCAGCTGTATATCCCTCTTCCTCGCAGATCAATAGCCATGTCTTCCAGCTCAGCGATGGTGCGGATCCTGATAAAGGGTGGCAAAGTGGTGAACGATGACTGTACCCAGGAGGCTGACGTTTACATCGAGAACGGCATCATCCAGCAGGTGGGGAAGGAGCTGATGATCCCAGGTGGGGCCAAAGTGATTGATGCCTCGGGGAAACTGGTGCTTCCTGGGGGCATCGACACTAGTGTCCACCTGGAGGAGAGCTTCATGAATGCCACCACAGCAGATGACTTCTACAGCGGTACCAAGGTAACAGACTTTTCATATTGTTCCAAATCTAGAGAAGGAAAAGAAAGAAAAGAAAAGAAAATTCATGTTTTATCACCTTTGACAAAACAGCAAAGATTAAGATTCAGAAACGATTGAATTAAAAAACCAAAAAAAACCAAAAGCTTTCCACTGATGTTAATTTTAGTTACACTGTCAGTAATGTGTCATTATTCTGTTTTGATGTTTCTTAATATTTGGAGATCAAATATTTAGATTATTTTAGGCAGGAATGCATTTACTGTCAAAGAAGTCAGACCTCAGACACAACGTTATAGATCACTCCTCCTTCCCTTAAGACAGCCAGAAGTTATTTATCTATTACTTTGCAAATAAGCAGAGCACAGAATTACGTAAAAAAAACCAAACCCTGGCACATAAAATAGTAACGAAGCATTTAATTATATTGATTAATTATATTTACTTAAGTTGCAAGCAGAAAAACCAGACAAACCAGCGGTGCTAGCATTAACAGCAACTGTTACTAAGGATATAAGAAGCATTTAGAAAAATAAATGTCACTGGGTTGCATCCAGAGTTCATTTCTCCAAAATTCTGGCACTATTGCTCTTGGCACGGGTGGATGTTGGAGGCTGATACGACCGGGATACCCCACTCTGCTTCAGGGCACCATGATGACTCATCACTCTGTAGTACTTTCAGTTAACGGGAGCTAAGAGGTGACGGATGCTGGGCGAGACTAGGCCGGTAGATGCCGGTGACAGACACAATTCTTGGCTGCTCTCCATCTCCGCCACTCATTACTCTCCTCTGTCTCTCTCCTGGCCCCTCCCTGCCTGCTCCAGTATAAGTCTAGAGAAAAATGCAGATCAGTATCTGTTTCCATGGATACCGGGGTGCTGCTGCAAAGATTGCCGCAAAGCCTTTTCACTCACGCTATTGTGCTGGGAGACAATGGTTCCCAGACCCACGCCCCCCTCACACCCGTACTCCGTACACGCCACTCGAGTCTCTAGGGTCAGCTGACAGATGCTCAGTGAAGCATGCGCTTATACACAAAACACATGTTTGGGTTATTACGAATTTCCTTAACTTGTGTGTAAAACATCTAAATCTGCTTGTAGGGGGATAAAAAGTAGGAAGTGCTGATGCTGTAAAAAATTTTTTTATGGTTTGTAGGTTTAAAAACCTGCTATTACACTATAAGGAGCCCTCAATCCTGTGCTTTAACTGCTGAAGGATTTATATTTCCCTCAGCAGGAATGTAAAGATAACCATAAGCATTAATGGTAATTAAAGCTATCACTTTTATGCTTCGAGTCTGCGCTGTGCTGGTTAGTAGGTTAAAGTTATTTTAGTATTTATACACTTCATAAAACAATCCATTGTGTGCTGCTTAATAATTTTTAAAGAACCATATGATTAAGTTTAAAGATTTAATTTAAGGTGGTCTTAAATTGCAGCTGATGATTCTAAACAAAATGAATAACAGCTTTTACACTGAAAAATCTCAGTGAAAAAAATCAACTATTATAGCAAATGGCAGGGTAGTGAATACACCACTTCATTTTTTGCAAATAGTTAAATTAAATGAGACATTATGAGTGACTTGAGAGCTACTGTTTGTTGTCTTTCCAGGCTGCTTTGGCTGGTGGCACCACCATGGTGATCGGACATGTTCTCCCTGAGAAGAACGAATCTTTGCTGGAAGCCTACGAGAAGTGCCGCCACTCAGCCGACTCCAAGGCTTGCTGTGACTACGCTCTGCACATTGGAGTTACTTGGTGGGGACCCAAGGTACTGCAACACTGCAGCTCTGTGTCATTGTAACACTTTTCCCCTCCACAAACACTTCTTTTAAAAGAAAAACTCAACCTTGTATTTTGACTTAAATTATACATGACCTGTTTATAGGAAGTATTGCAATGAGTTTCTGAGCCAAAAAATTCAATATTAAGAACAATTAGCAGCATTTTTCACATTTTCAAATCCTTTCCTCACAAAATACCCAGAATACCTGGAATATGTTTTAAAATCCTTGTTAAAATTACCTGGCAGCATTACTCCATTTACCTTGTAATCATGAATATGATGCTAATATGTCAAAATACAACTATATGCAAGAGACTTGTTATTTTAAGAGGACCTCTTATGCTCATTCCCCGCTTTTTATTTTATTCTACCAAAATAGCTTTGAATAATTTACAGTTCAGATTAATCCTATTCATATTTTACTTGCTTATGAATGTCTGAGTTCATCTTTTGTCAGAAACAAGCTCTTTTAGCTCCCTTATGCCACCCTTTAAGACAGCTTCTTCGGATTTGCTTGCTGCTCTACAATCACAAGATTTGAACAGCAGGTGGGTGGGGCTCATAGCCTAGCTGTGTGCCTGAGATGATTATGCTGACCTCATTCTCTGAATCTTTAGCCACATTCAATCAACATATACAAGTAAAAAGAAAGTGCATCATCTGCCAATTCTAAGGTCTTACACATCATCACAAAACCCCACCCCTAAAAACAAAAACCGATCCTTAGCAGGTGCTAAAATAAGTTAACTGTAATCTACAATATATGTGGAATTATTTATTATTTCCTTAATTCCTTAATTATTTCCTAATTATATTTGACAATAATAAGGAAGTGCATAACAGGTCCTCTTTGAATTAACTGTGTTTTGCATTCTCCTTAAAAGAGGCTGGATTTCATAATTGAGTTAAATTAACAAGTAAGAAATCACCTATATTTCCTTTATGACTTCATAATTATTAAATACAGTACTGGAACAAACTTATTAATTTAAAAATACCCATTTTCTTTGTAAAGATAAGAAATCCACTTTGATCCCACCTACTAGAAGAATAAAAACTGTAATGCAAATACTGGCATTAAACACCCAAATTAAAGACATCAATTTAATTTTGTTTTCTGGATAAGGATATTTTGGAGATCGAGACCACGTTTGAGCTCATGTCGTCGTTCCCCTTGTACAGGTCCGAGCTGAGATGGAGAAGCTGGTGAGAGACAAAGGAGTGAACTCCTTTCAGATGTTCATGGCTTATAAGGACATGTTCATGCTGCGGGACAGTGAACTCTTCCAGGTCCTGCAGCACTGTAAGGACATTGGAGCTATAGCGAGGGTCCACGCTGAGAATGGGGAACTTGTGTCAGAGGTAAGGGATATACTAGGAATTACAGTGTGTGTACACAAATGAAAAAAATGTAAATGTTTATTTAATTACATTTTCTATATATTTTTTTAGATATTATTTCTTTTTTTTTTTTCTCAGGGTGCCAAGGAAGCATTGGATCTTGGCATTAGTGGCCCAGAAGGGATTGAAATAAGTAGGCCTGAAGAGGTATAAACATTTATAATTATAACTAACAGTGCTCTTAATGATACCCAAACTCTTTGATTTACTGTGATTTCCTTGCAGTTGGAAGCAGAGGCGACCCACAGGGCGATTACCATCGCCAACAGGGTGAGTAGGATATCAGAAAAAATGAAATATAGAAATAAAAATAAGGTCATTAGGAATGTAAAACATAACATTTAACTCCAATGATTAATCTGCACAGGACTGTTTTTGTTGGACATTTTTGTGTAAGATTGCATTTGTGAAAACCAAAGTTGATTTTAAAACCAACAATCAAAATATGATTAAAGAGCAGACTTTTGGCTTTAATTTAAGGGGTTTAACAAAACTATTGCATTAGCTGTTAGCAACCACTTTCATACACAGTGCCCCATTTTCAGAGGCTCAAATCTAACTGGACAGGTGACTGACAAGCAGTTTAAGGAGGGATTTTGCCCTGTAATCTAAAGCACCTTAAGACTGCAGTTATTGTGATTTGGTAATATATAAATAAAACTGAACTGAATTTAATTGAATTGAACTTGAATTGAATCAGTGAGACAGCAAAAATCTGGAAGTGGTCAAATCAACAATCTGGCACTTTCTTGGAAATAATAAATGCACTGGCCAGCTCAGGAACACCTAAAAGCCCGAAACACCACAAAAGACAGCTAAAGTGGATGATTGCACTGTTCTTTTCTTGGTTAAGAAAACAACAGCCCTTCAAAACATCTAGCCAAGTCAACAACACTCTGGAGGAGGTAGGCGTATCGTTGCCCAAGTCTGCAATCAAGAGATGCCTTTATGAATATAAATACACAGAGGCTTTAAAACAGGGTGCAAACCACTGCTTACACTCAAGAACAGGCAGGTCGGATTAGACTTTTTCATAAAATATCTCAAAAAGCCTGCATAGTTTTAAAAAAACACAAATAGAACCGTTAGATGGATAAAACTCTAAATTAACTTAACCAGAAATTATTTTCATCCAAGTAGTTTGTCCAATTACTGAACTTTTGAGCCTTTGAAAATGATGATCTATGAATAAGAATAACTTTTATTTATAAACAGTTAATGTAGTGCTTTTGTATTAAAGCGTCAAGTCTGCACAAACACTTGTGGACCTAACTATATAAACTTTATGTTTTCTGTTAGGCCCACTGCCCAATTTACCTTGTGAATGTCTCCAGTATGTCTGCTGGAGATGTAGTGGCTACAGCCAAGATGCAAGGTGAGGCTCTTCATCTTTTATATTGAGTGTTATTATCTTTGAAGCGAGTAATGTGCATTAAGGGAATGTATTTCTTTGATGAGATTTGATGCACACTTAGAAAATAAAAATGTTACTTAAATATCTGCTTTGATAATCAGCCTAATATCCTAAAGTCAACTCAAAATCAGTGTTTGTTTGTCTTTTAAGCTCTTTGCACTATTTTTCTAGCTAATATATATGTCCTCATTGAAATTTCTGACCACAGGTAAGGTGGTCAACGGAGAAACAACGACTGCCCACACTGTCCTGAACGGCATGCAGTACTATCATCAGGACTGGTCTCATGCTGCTGCCCATGTGACTGTGCCTCCTCTCCGCCTGGACCCCAATACTCCAAATTTTCTAATGAGCCTGCTTGGAAAGTGAGAAAAAACAGACCATAACATCTGTCGTTAAGTTCAATTTAATATGAATGTTTCTTGTTTCTTCCTCTGATTAAGTAATGAATATGACTAAATATGACTTCCTTTGTCCTGCTTCAGCGACACTCTAAATGTTGTGGGGTCTGACCATCGTCCATTCACCGTCAAACAGAAAGCCATGGGCAAGGATGATTTCACAAAGATACCTCATGGGCTTCCTGGCATTCAGGACCGTATGAGCGTTATCTGGGAGAAAGGGGTGGTATGTGTGGCTCTTTTGTTCCTGTGTGGCTGTCAGAGAACTTCTACAAATAGGACATCTGTTTTTAACAAACAAGCTGAACGGGTAGAAAAGGCACAAAAACACCTCGATCTTCTTTTACAGGGTCGAATAATTTAGTAGCATTTTGTGTTTATCCCTAGTAATAGAAATGCATTTAAATTTGTGTGCTTGTTCTCATTTACAGATTGGAGGTAAAATGGATGAGAATCGCTTTGTAGCAGTCACAAGCTCAAATGCAGCCAAGATCTACAACCTCTACCCGAGGAAAGGCAGGATCATCCCAGGAGCAGATGCTGATGTAGTGGTCTGGGACCCAGAGGGATCCAAGTATGAAATTCAATCCATCCATTTATCGATCGGCTCGTCTCAGTGCAGCTTTTATATCAAAGCTGTAAGGCTGATCCAGCTTTTGTTTTGCTAAACTGGGTCACTTCTGTTTTTTCATCTCTGCCTACAGGATCATTTCTGTGGAAAACCAGGTGCAGGGAGGTGATATAAACCCATATGAAGGCCTGCGCTGCCACGGTGTACCGCTTGTCACCATCAGTCGTGGACGTCTGGTCTACGAAAATGGCATGTTCACGTGTGCTGAGGGCTCCGGAAAGTTTTGCCCATTGAGGACTTTCCCGGATTATCTCTATAAGAAGATGGTTCAGAGAGAAAAGGTATCAGCCTGATTTGAATATAGAAATAGACATGCTTAGCATTGGTTTACAGTGAGACGATACAGCACAGTTGTTTTATGTATGTTCTTCATATTCTTTATACAAAAGGTAGGATAATTGACAGAGCAGTACTAAAAAGGCAAATATAATAGAAAAGGTTGAAGGTCGTTTAAAAATAAATCAAAACTGCAGTAATTTAAACAAATTAAATCATAATTTATAAAATGTATTTTTTTTACACTAGATTGCTGTATTTTTCCTGAGTTATATATATATAATTGTCATTTTTTAATAGTTCATTGTGCTTTTATGTCTCATGCTCTGTAATGGAGCCACAAAAGAGAGAACGATAGAAAATACATGCATATATTTAACCCGCTCACCAAGCAGAGTCGACCAAACAGCTGTCAATCAATTGGGAAATTCTGTGAGAGGCAAGCTGTTTGAGATCATTCGAGCTTCCACTACAAAGCGCAGTATTCCTGACTGATTAAACTCAACTCTTTAGTATTTCAAAGCAGTTATTGTTAGCATCTAAGAAATTTTGCAGTGGAGTTGCTAAAACATGCATTGCATTCAGTGCCCCCTGGTGGAACTTGAAGACACTGCTATGGTGTTGAGGACAACCGGGGCTCATATTTTTTCAAATTCATTATCAGTCCTATTAAAAAAAAGATGTGTGTGTGAGTACTTATTGCTATATGCTTCTGCCAGTGCCAGGCGGTGAAGGCTGTGGAGCGGGAACCCTACACAGGTGAAGTTGTTGCCGTGGCAAATTCTGGAAAGAGAGACACGGGCTCTTCAGATCTGGACACTCCGACACGCCCCTGCACCCGGCATGGGGGCATGAGGGACCTCCATGAGTCCAGCTTCAGCCTGTCTGGTGAGGACCAGCTGATTCATACACATGATCCTGTGTATTTTATAATTATGTTATGTTGTTCCATATTAATGGAAGCTACGGGACATTGTGATTTGGTGGTGCTGCTGCTGGTTTTCTGAAAAGTCTAAGGCTGGCCTGATGAGGGTGCTATTGTCACAGTAACTTGGAATAACAGTACTTTAAGTCAGCTAAAGACAATAATTGTCCCATGTTTGGGAAAAAAAACCTGTTTGTTTAGGCCGGCATAATCAAATCACCACTTACTGCCAAACTGCTGAGGTAGAAATAAGGAATGATAGGGAGCCAAAAGTCAGAGTAAAGGTTTCTGACAGAATCTCACCTGCTTTCAAGGTGCATGCACAAGAACAAGTCTGAGAAGGTTAAAACTCCAACAACGATTGTAACGATACTACAAGTGTAACATGCCTGGGGAAGTCACTTTACATGGGAAAATAATAACTGGAGTGTGGGTGATGTTATAATGAGCATTTATGCTGAAGGAATCCTTGCACTTCTACCTTACATCAAATTACTTACCAATATTTTTATCAAAAAAATAAATGCTTTGATTAGGGCAAAAAAACACTTTCATCCTTTTAGCTATGCTCCATTTCCTAAATCTCCCCAGAACTTAACATAAGCTGTTTAGAGAAGCCTTTACTGTACTACTGCAAAGTATGACTGAGCTTCGAGTAAGTTCTTCAAGACAATAGCAGTTGTTTGTTTTTCACTGCCTAATCCAACGTGACCTTGTTCCCGGTTGCTCCAGGTGCTCAAATCGATGACAACATTCCAAAGAGATCCTCAGCGAGGATCCTTGCTCCTCCTGGTGGGAGATCCAGCGGGATATGGTAACCAATCAGAATGCCGCTACATAAAGCAGAAGAATGATATTCGAGGAAAATGTATGGCCAAGCAAGAAGACTTGTTTTACTTTAGAACATGTGTGGAGTAACGGAGTCATGTTTTCATTTTGAACTCAGTGCTGTTATTTAGAATTGTAAAATTGTATGACATGGCTGTAATAATACTGCAATATGGCCAGGGAAAAAATGTTTGCTAAGTGGTTATTGCTACCAAATTCCAGTGAAACGTTAACCAAATATAAGCAGCAGATATAAATTGAGTTTCAGTTGAGTTACTTTGGTTATTGGATCCTGGTAGGGGAAAAATGTTAAGTCTTATTAACAGTTTTAGAAATATGAAGGTGAGTCAAGGTTTTTATGATGCGATTGTGTTACCTCACTGTAAAATACGATTTTGCACTTGTATCATGTACTATTTAGATGCCTTTTTACATGATTTCATGTCACAAGCGTCACAAAATGTCTTTTTACTCGGAGCCACGATGAATGAAATGTGATAAATTCCTACGAGGATGTCGACATGACATTAAAATGTCAGTTGTGAAAGGAAGAGTTGCTATTGAGCAAATGATGAAGAATATCATAATTCAAGCTTACTGTTTTGTATGTTTTCATTTTTTTTATATTGCATTATTTGTTATGTTCTTTTAATGCTATTGTGTTGGAATGATTTTGCTCACTGGTTCATCAAGTTCAACAGCCTTATAGCAGAATAGACTTCTGTTTCACCTCCACCAAATGTGAATGAAGCTCTGCTGTGAGTACTGTGCATGTTAGCGTAGTTAGAACAACTTTAACAAGCACTGATACTAAACATGTTAACATCTTTTCTGATCATATTTATTTCCACAGAGAGCAAACAGTCTCACCCAAATGGCCTTTTTCTCACCTGAGAACACTGATACCCTGAAACACATCATCCCATACCACCGGTGCAGATCATGACCTGTTTGTTGATTGCTGTGATTTTAGAGTATGCACTTTTAACAACTTTGGTTCACTGTGGTCTAAAATGACAGGGTGTCAAAGGTCATTTGTCTGGCACGTCTAATGTAGCACACCACTGTGAAGCACATGCAGGGCTTAACAAACGTATTAGAATGTCACACAGTGTGAGGATTATACCACTGCTGCCCCAAATAAACTGTAGTAGTAGTTACCAAAATCATTTTTTATCTTTCCGTAATGGTTAATCTACCAGTATGTGCAAGCTCTTTGATCAAAATGACATTTTTAATGCTAAAACATAATTGTTGTTATTCCTGAATTTTCAAATGTAAGTTTGCAAAAATAAGACAAGGCAAGGCAAGTTTATTTATATAGCACAATTCAACAGCAAGGTGATTCAAAGTGCTTTACAGAGAAGTAAGCACATGATCATTTTTGATTAAAATGCCAAATTACAGCTATTTACTTACATTCCTAAGTAGAAATATTTCTTTTAGTGGTTAAATGTTGTGCTTGAATAATTTCTGACCCAAATTTGTGCCTGCTCAAAATTTGGGTATAAAAAAGTGTATTCTGTTTTTTACTTGCCTAACAAACAACACAATTTTAGTTTTAAGTAAGTTTTTGACAGATTTATAAAATATTTGTGTTTTCTTGTTTTTATGACAGGTGGTCTGATAACATTTGTTAAGCTCTGTATAGAAGCAGTGAAGGGATCCACTTTAGCGTTCGTAAAGTTGAAATCTTTAGAGGATCAAATGCCTTCTTATGACACTGAAAGTTTGTATGTTTGTTTAGCAACTACAGAAAAGCACTGATACTTTTTCAAGTTCTCTAATACTGTATTTTTACTGTTTATTTTGTAGTTACTACTTGTGAATATTTGTCTCGGTAACTGGTTCTTTCTCGTTTTTGTACTTTGCTTTGCATTCAGGATTTAGCTCATCTTATAACCAGTTATGTTCACAAGATCTTCATGCATGCTCTGGTAAAACTCCTCCATCACTGTTTCTTTTTGGACAGAGTTCACATTTTGCTCCAGTGCATCTTGCTGTGTCTTTCCCCTCCCTAACGTACACTGGTGCTGAGCAATGTGTCGTCACATTGAATCCTTTTATCTCCTTTCCCCCCCCCCCTTGCACATGATGTGAGTGCAAATAAACAACAATGAAATCAAATCCTGTGTCTGATTCCCGGCTATACTTGATATAATGCACATTCTTTCGCGTGAAAATTACAATTTTATCCTGTTTTATACTTTTACATGACATTTTCATACTTCTCTATATTTAGCGGATATTTGCCTTTGCTCGTTATTTTTCCTCAACTCTTTTGGCTTGTTAGGCTCCTTTGTCCCATTTCAGCAATAACAATTTTACATTTTCACTTAATAGGTCAAGTGTATATTACTGGAGACAGATGATATATATATAAATAGCCTAAAAATATAAGAATGCTTTTTCTTCTTGTTTAAATCGGGTCTGACCACTTGAATGGAAACGATCAAACTAAATTCATCTATATACTGTAGATACAATAGATACAGATCACACCTAAAATACTGGACCCAGCAGTATTAACACCAGTTTGCACATTAAATCAACCGGTAAAAATTCTACAACATTTATTTGTAGAAAATGATCACTCCACTTTGTCCAGCGTTGTCGCTCACATATCTTATCCAGCAGCAGATAAAGCAGAAACATGTGAAGCCTGACCCCACAAAAACCTTAGTCACTCGCAGGCCTAGGATCCAACCAGACACATCATGTGTCTCTTAGCTGGAACAGGCCAAAGTCCTATTTATAATGAACCTTTAACAGCATGGAGTCGGACGCACGCGCAGTAGAGGCTGGATTGTTGCAGCCCCAGACAGGGCGGCCCGTTACCAAGCACTGCACCGCGCAGGGTCTGACAACGACGACAGCAACGGGCATTGACATAAGGAATACTGCCAGCGTGATAACAACACAGACGCTCCTGAATACAGTGAGTATTGGCGCATTTACGCCCTGCCGACCCACCCCGCCTCTTAGATCGCTCCTTTTTCTGCACGTAAAGGGGTTTAACGGAGAGCTGTGCTTTATTCCCATGCAGCGAGGATATTTCCCGTGTGCTGACAGTCCTGAGGTATTCGGGGAGGCCTGTAGAGGGGGCCGCTATGTGAGCAGCAACCAGCTTTGCGGCTTTTTTTTAACCAAAAGCACCCAGCAAACGGGCACATTTATTGTTCTCAGCACGGGTTTGAAATGCCAGATCCCCGCCCATTTGCTCTTTCTTGACTTTAGCGGTTTGCACTCTGGATTTTATTTATTTTTTGCTGCAGTCATTATGGGAGCTTTTTCCAAGGCCCGATAGATTTTTGGAGAATAGATTGACTTCCCTTCGTGCGCCTCTCTTGATACAAGCGCCCTTATTTAATAAACGTACGCCCACTGCGTGGTCCTTGGCTGCTCTTGTAGCTGAAGCATTATAATTTTTTCTCATCCTGGCTATTAGTAGTTGCTCATAGGGTTAGACGCTACAGCCATGCAATTTCAGTAAAGCCAATGGGCCGTGGGAGAATGCGTTGCTGAAGGTGCATTCACAATAGAAGTGTTGTCATCAGAAATCACAGCACGATTCAGCAGCAAGCTAAAAACTGACAGACGTGGTTTCATTAGTCTTTGGCTGTCAGGTGCAGACAGAGGGGCGTGTGACCTTAAAAAGCATCATTTTAAAATCGCTACGTTGCGCGTGTTAATATGCATATTGGTGCAGGAAAGATGTTACAAGATCATTTGGACATGACACCGCTGAAAGGCATTAACAGGCAAGCAAAGTGAGCACAGAGAAGGCTAGAGAAGCCACACGTGTAAAGCTGCTCACAAATACTCTGGATTTCCCCCCTCTGTTTAATCAGGGAGGATTATGCTCAAAACACATCTGCAGATTAGAACTGAGAATAAAGATGCTTCTTAGGGACTCTGTTTATGGCTGAAAGTCAAATTTCCTCACCAAAAGGTCGATATCCCCATTCTCAGTGGGCTTTACAACTGCAATAGACTGTGGCCCAGCCCTAAGATTTACAGTCAGACAGGGGGTGAAAAAATAATTCCTAAAAACTGAAGAAACTGCAGTGCAGTTGTAGAATATATTTGTATAGATTATAGGGTTTAATATTAACATGGCCCAACGAAGAAATCCAGGTCAGTACAGCAGGAAAAAAAAAAGGATTCAGTGAAAGTAGTGCAGTAATGTAAATTCACAGTTTAATGGAAAAAGAAGTCAGTTTAACATTTCCTAAATCCAGCTTTTTGAATGTGTTGCTATCTCTTTATGTTTAACTGAGATAATAATTCAATTAAACTCAGTTCATTCTTGTTTATATAGCGCCAAATCACAGCAACTGTCACCTCCGGGTTCTTTGATATTGTAAGGTAAAGACTATATAATATTAGAGAGAAAACTCCAACAGTCAGATGACGCTATATAAGCCAGTGCTTGGTGACAGTGGGAAGGAAAAACTCCTGTTTTACAGGAAGAAGCCTCTTGCAGAACTAGGATTAGGGAGGAGCAGTTGCAGCTGGTTGGGGGTGAAAGAGCAGAGGGAGATAAGGGAAAAGACACACATGGGAGAGAGCCAAAGTTTAAAAACTAATTAGTAATGACTGTTAATTACTAATGATTAAAAGCCATAGTGCTATTGTAGGTAATGGTTTATTAATCACGAATAGTAAGTTTAAATGTTTTGCAGTCTTTGAATGAGAAAAAGGCACTTTGTTTTTAGCAAGTAAATAATTGGAATAATAATCATTTTTGAAACCTAAAAAAGTCCTGTTTCAGTCTTTTAAATCAAATATAAGAAGCTTAGTAAATGTTACATACAGTAGTTGGCAGCTTGGTTAAAGGGTGTGTGGGATGCTCACTTTGCCTACGTTATATAATAAAGACAATCCCTACTTATTTATATTCATAACTTAGACTGAGCAATCACAGAGATGAATTATTGACCAATATTCTTCCTTTGACTTCCATTTAAGGTTTTTATATCTTGCTAACAGGAAATTGGAGCTGAGTGGTTACTTCTCTCTTTTCGACTTAGGGATGGCAGTGAATGTGTACGCAACATCGGTGTCCATTGACAACCTCAGCCGACATGACATGTTGGCGTGGGTCAACGACTCTTTGCATCTCACTTACACTAAGATTGAACAGCTTTGTTCAGGTGAGGCCTGAGGTTAATAAGCTGCTGAGGTCATTTTGGGGCAACTTTTGACTGAAATAATGACATGTTGTGTCTTTATGTTTTCAAGGAGCGGCATATTGCCAGTTCATGGACATGTTGTTTCCAGGGTGCATTCTTCTGAAGAAGGTCAAATTTCAAGCCAAGCTGGAGCATGAATTTATACACAACTTCAAAGTTCTTCAGGCAGCTTTTAAACGGATGAGTGTCGACAAAGTCAGAATCCCTTTATTTTTGTATTGTATTATTTTTTTTAATTCGTGATACTTGAGATAATGAATTGTTTTAACTTTTATACTGTTCATGCGTGTATCAGGTGAAGCTTTTCAACCATTTCCTGTTTCCATTATCCAGATAATTCCTGTAGAAAAGCTTGTAAAAGGGAAATTCCAGGACAACTTTGAATTTGTGCAGTGGTTCAAGAAGTTCTTCGACGCCAACTATGACGGCAAGGAGTATGACCCTTTACTAGCCAGACAGGGGCAGGACGTGGCCCCTCCCCCCAATCCAGGTGATCACTTTATCCACAAACCAAAGAGAAACCAAGGTAAAGCCAAAAATTTTGCCTTTGCTGCACGGTCTTGCTGAGCTTTGGATGGCTCAAAAGCGCTCCCTGCAAGCAAGTGGTGTGAGCAGCACGATTCACAGAATGACTTCTTTGATCCATCTCACTGCCCAGCATTCGCAAAACCATGACACTTTAGGTACAAGTGAGTCATTGGTAATATTCTAGTAATCGTCACAGTGCCTAGTGGGATGCAGCGTTAGCTTGGCAGAAAGTTCACATTTGTTCTGATCGATCATGAACACCCACAGAAACATCAAATATAGTTTTTTCCCCAGTGTCCTGCATCGAGCGATTGATGCAACACTGTTGCAGCTTTGTCTCTATTAAAGCTGGTTTGATAAACAACAAATTTTTCCCTTTCTACTAACGAGAGTTGTGTCAGCCTGAACAGCCTCGCTCTGTCTCTGTGAAAGCTTATGGCTTGAAAATCATGGCAAACAATCTAATTTAAGCTGTAGTATGTCATAAGCCTGCTTTGTGACTTTGTCACTAGCAAGCAGTGTGTTATAAATGGGAAGAATGATTGTGCTTATTTTAAAACTGAAAATACCATAGACTGTATATGAAAGATGGATGTCACCAATGTATTGTGGGCTGCTACTTTGAAGCCTCAAGTTTGGCATTTATCATATTTGAACATAAGTGTCCAGTTCATTTTGGTTAGCCGGGTGCTAATAATGAACAGTTTGAGCAATGTGGAAAACAGGCTTAAAAAGTGTACATAATAGAAAAACTGAACAGCCACCTCCTTAGCTTGTTGCACCCTTAAGCATAGCAGTTATTTTACCATTACTAGGACCATAATTTATAAAGTGAACATGATTTGTAATGTATGGAAGCGACCGATGCTGTAATCTCACTACCAAAATATATTGTGAGGTCTTTATTTTACTTCTTACTTTTTGTATTGTCTGTTTTTGTTACTGATTGTACTGGAGCACTGTAACCAACATAATTTCTCCTAGGGACCAATAAAGTATCCTGATTCTGATTAATTAGTGAGAAGTAAGTCACTGACCTGTGTACAGTCCCAACATTTATTTGCAACCAGGAAAGTCACCCCATCCTGGCCAGTACGAAGAAAATAATGATAACTAAAAATAAATGTTTGGTACTACTTGACCTGGACGCTGCTTCCATCTTTTATATACAGCCTGTGGATAATGTTTTCGCATGTTTTGTCTTTGAGTTTATCTGAAACACCTTTGCTTAAGCACTTATAGAGGTTTAGTAGACAACAGGTCTTTTCTTTTCAAGATCTTGAGTCAAATTAACACAACCTTTGGTCATTTATATAAATAAATCAATAATTTGGCCTTTTAACCTCAGCACTCTAAATGTGTGTCATTTCTATTAGTGTAGTTTAAAAACAATTTGAAAACTTTTCACAATTTACATGTCAAAGACATAAAATAATTCTACAAGATGATTGCATCAGCGCTCTATAATGTGCTATATCCATTGCCACAACTGCTAACAAGCCAAAATAAGTGCAATAAATCTGTTTTAAGTGAAATGCTGAACCACTCCCACCATCTCTGACCACTCCAGGACCACAGAGGACATCCCCAACAGTTCCCAAAAACATGCCAACACCGCAGCGGGTCCAACATAATACTCCGGCCTTGAGGAAGAATCCGACTTTGTCAAGAAATGGGGGCAGTGATGCTGAAATCATGGAGCTAAATCAACAGGTAGAGTTGAACGACAAGGATAGAAGGACATGTGGCTCTTTTGTTCTGATCTCAAGCTCCAGACTAGTTTTTGACTACCATCTTGAGCTTGAGCTGAGACTACCTTTTTCCTCTCTTTTTTTAGTTGATGGAGTTAAAGTTGACTGTAGATGGCCTAGAGAAGGAAAGAGACTTCTACTTCAGCAAACTACGGGATATCGAGCTGATCTGCCAGGAGCACGAGAGTGAAAACAACCCCATTCTCAGCAGGATAATTGACATTCTCTACGCAACAGAGGTATCTATCCATTATAACAGCTATATAACAAATTGTTACACTGTTGACAGCAAAAAGCCGAAAGAGAGCAGAAAACCTGATAATATTTTCACTTTAATTCAGTTTCATTTATACAGCACCAAATCACAACATCAGCTGCCTCAAGGTGCTTTATATTGTAAGGTAGACCCTACATTATTACATACAGAGAAAAATCCAACAATCATATGACCCCCTATGTGCAAGCACTTTGGCGACAATGGGAAGGAAAAACTCCCTTTTAAAAGGAAGAAACCTCCAGCAGAACCAGGCTCAGGGAGGGACGGCCTAATGCTGCGATTGGTTGAGGTGAGAGAAGGAAGACAGGATAAAAGATATGCTGTGGAAGGGAGACAGAGATTAAAAGCAAGTATGATTGAGTGCAGAGAGGTCTATTAACACATAGTGAGTGACTGTAGTCTATTGATTACTACATAGTGGAAAGGGGGTGGGATTAAATAAGCTTATGCTTCTCCCTGCTCCTTTTTCAACATGAAAATTATTTGTAGTTGTGGTTGCTCATTTTTCTTTTGTTTTGCTTTGTGTGTTTGTCTCTTTTTATTCTATGTTGCTGTACTTTTTCACGATGTTCAAAATAAAGATATCAAAAGGTGACTGAAAAAGAAATACTCAATGCATCATGGGAATCCCCCAGCAGCCTACATCTATTGCAGGATAACTAAGGGAGGATTCAGGGTCACCTGGTCCAACCCTAACTATATGCTTTAGCAAAAAGGAAAGTTTTAAGCCTAATCTTAAAAGTAGAGATAGTGTCTGTCTCCCAAATC
>VUQR01018528.1:7829-24161 GCA_015108515.1 Hemichromis elongatus | reverse complement strand
GGGGGGGTTGATGAAGCATATTTTTTAATGTCTGATTCACTTGGTGCTTATCTAATAAGTCTGTCTACCTGCCATACCTGCCTGTTTCTTTGACTGTCCCTTTTTGAGAGAGTTGGTGCAGAATGACCCGACGTCGGCGAGACTCCTGCAGAGTTTAGATTTAACAATCTTGCTCAATTTTTTCATCGTCTTCCATGACCTTGGGGGTGCATTTCTTTTCCTTTTCACACCAACTCCCTGATGCTTGCTTTGTGAAAAGAAAGAAACTTCTTCAGACCCTTAACTTGGAGGGGGGGGCATTTTTGAATTCCCAGAGGACAGGCAAGAGTTGAGCGCACCTGTCATCCGCTTGTCCTCTCTTTTCACAACTTGGCTATGAATTATAAATACAGCGTTTCGCTCCCTTTTATTCTTCCCTGGGCATGGAGGGAGTTGAACATTCAATACATAGGCACCCACCCACCCACACACACACACACTCTTGCACTGCATCCTTTTGGGTTATTCATATATTGTACACTTCATCCATATCTTATTTGCATTTCCTTTGTTCTCTCCCTCTTCTGTTGCCCTCCTATGGGCTTCTCTCTTGTCATAATCTCTCTGTTTTTACCACTTTTATGGCACCACACCAAACAGTGACATATAGCCAAAAAGTTTCAGAGCGACAGCACCAACTTTTCCATTAAGCTTTTATGAGTCGGTGTCACTGATATTGCTTTTTCTTGCCCTTTTTGCAATATGTGATGAAATCTACCTTTTTCCTCCCCTCCCCCCACGCCTTTACCCCCTTCTGGTGTTTGCACAGGTGTGTTTGCATTGTATCTGCACATCTTGTCCCTCTGGGAGTATTGACACATTAAGTTTGAGTCTGTGATTATTTTGACTTGGTAGCTGTGTTGTACTCAGAAGAGCAGAGGCACTAATATAATTGGCAATTAAATTAAGGAAGCAGGGTTTCCACACACACCCCCAGCGAGTTTGCACCGTGTCTCCTGCAGAAGTCTGTACACATGCACTCAATAGTGAACCAATGCTGGAACCTTATTACTAAAGTCTTCTTAGTAATAAGGTTCCAGCATTGCTATAACTTAACAATTAAATATTGATTGAGCAGATTATTTTTATTTTGGAAACTGTAGGAAATAGTTGTTGTGTGTGATAATTGAAGTTTTATTTTTTCCATTTTGTGTTGTTAATTTAAGTAGATATCCTAGCCTGTTCTCAGTCTCAGGATGTCAGCTTATTTGCAAAAGCACAGGTGTCGCATGGTGTGTGTGTCCCAGGATGCAAGGAGTGATATTGGTTTTTGAAACCTTTATTCCAAACTAGCCTACAATCTTTTCGTAAGCCTATGCAATCAGCTGTATTATCTCAATTCCTAAAAAGAAAAAAACTGGATGAATCATGGGCAAGTGTGACCACTTCTTTAAAAACAGAAGTTTTGCTAGTTTGCTTTTTTAAATATTCACGTGTATGTTAACACAAAGCCACAATGTTGCCAGAGGTGGGCATCCCACTAAATTCTCCCCACTAAGCAGTGCTTTTCTTAGCAAGCTAAATATTAAAGTTCACGACAGTACTATTAGAAATAAAACAGAGCCTCTTCTTACTAAAAAGGACATGGCAACATGCTTGATGCTTTATTGCAAAGCTGCACAGGATTTCTGGATTTCTGGTTTTTGCAAACAAGACCAAAGTGGAGATGTTTGGCTGTAATGCACTGCACCACATTTGGCAAAAAAACAAAAACAAAATAAACACAGCATATCAGCACAAACCCTTCATACCAACTGTCAGTCACAGCTCTAGAGGGGTGATGATTTGGCTTGGTTTGCAAGCACGGGACCTGGGCACTTTCTCTGTGTACCAAAGCGTTCTAAAGTGGTTTTCTGTGGCCACCTTCACAAGATAGATAGATAGATGTTTCCTTTTTTAATGCCTTGTGTGCATCGCAGGCAGTTACTTAAATAAGAACATAAAAGTTAAGTTCCTAGTGATGAATGTTTCTAATTAAAGAGTTTATTGTGAGTTCACGTGCAAACGTAGCTGTGCTTCCACTTCACACAGATGACTCCCTCTTTTTTTTTTTTTTCAGAGGCACAACAGTGAATTAGCAAGTCTGCATTAGTATGTGAAACATCCCTCTCCTCAACTTTCTAAATTACACTCTGCTCTACCCATTACTGCGAGCCCAATGGGAGCAAGGTTTGTTTAGCTCTGCTCCAATGGGACTGGATGTTGTTTGAAGGCCTGCCATTTCAATCAGGGTTGTTGTTCAGCTGTTGTTGTCTTTTGGGGAACCTGGCCAGGCTCATCGCCAGGGGGACACATGTGGTTCATCACGCCTGTAATTGGATTTGATTTTGCGTTCTCCACTTTTTTCCCCATGTTTAATCAGGGGACTGTACCACCAATGACTTTAGGCTAGCACAAAACATCATAAAACAAAGCGGGTAGGACTGACAGGGGAGCCCAAAGTGAAGTTGCACGGTGATTAGTGATGTGGGAAAAGTTGGCAAAGAGTTAATTAGAATACATGGATATTTGTCAGTTTGTGATTTACATCCCAGCTTATGGGATTGGAAGCTATACAGGCTTTAAGTGAATGTATTTTAGAAATGCGTTTTCACCTTGTGTGCACATAAGCGTATCAGTTCAACAGCAAAACTAAGAGGCGCAAGGGAGGCGTGTGATAATCACGAGTAGCTGCATAAATTATGACATGGCCTTCCTCTCAAGGGGGAACCAACAGTCGGGCCAATTGTGATAGGAATAGAGAGGAGGAAGTCTATTATCATGGTGCCTTTGTGGACTGATGACAGGCAGCTGCAGGGGTTAGGACAAACCCGCCGGGACCAGACGCTTCAGCCCTCCCCGCCAGCCCCTCCCCCTGCTGGTGACTGAAGCAAAGAGAAAGCTAGAGAGAGATAGTGGGAGATGGAGCTTACCATGCTCCCAAACCCCACCGGTATTTTGAAGGTCAAGATCTTACAGTGCCATGTTTTATCTTAAGGAGTGGGGAGAACATCGATAGTTTATGAATGTGTGTGTGAGCGAGAAAGAGGGAGGTCATAATAAAGGCTTTCTCCTTCTTGTGTTATTGACAAGAAAAATAGTGTGGTGAGGATTTTTGGTTTAATCCATTTGTTTGACAAAGTAATAGTCAGCACATAAGAGGAACAACGTATCTCTGACTTTTGTAAGAAGTCGAAGCTTTGAGGATTGGTTTCTTGTCTAACAGATGAGCATAACCACAATGCATGCGATCTCCATGAAGTCTTATTAAACATAACCTGATAGGCTAATAAAATGTAACAAAGTGGGATTAATTTTTGTTTTGTTTTGTTTTGCTGATTTTTAAATGCTCAGGGACTAGCAGGTTAATTTGATATCATGGGGTCAGGATATCTTATCGTTTCGTTTTTGTCCCATGCACTTTTTTTTATTGTTTAGTTTTTCTGTCTTTGATGCAACCCTGTTTCTGTTTTCTCTGTTAGTTTCCTCCTCTTCCCTAGTTTTCCGTGTGTGTGTGTCCTGTTGTGTTACTTCTCATCTTTGTCTTTTTATCCATTATTTGCTGCTTTTTTTCTACCTATGTCTGTTAGTTCAAACCATTCCCTATAGGGTTCCTGTTTATTTACACTCCTGTCTTTTCTATTTTTCCTTGTGCTTTATGAACTTGTGTTTTGTTCATATAACCAAATTTCTTCCTGGTTGCTGGCAAGTTTTGAGTCAGGCATTGAAATTTACTTTTTGTTCGCTAAATGCTCTTCTTCTCTCTGCCCTCCATTGGTCAGCAATAGAATGAATTCAATTGATTTTTTAGACTTTTAGTAATTAATATACTACAGTAGGCTATTGCTTTAAATTAATGCCAAATCAATCAGTTTTGTAGGCTGGTTTATTTTTGACACTGTTCTGTAAACCATCTTACAGACGCTGTCAGAGTCAGAAAAATCACTCTTTGCAATAATAAAAATAATAATTTGAATAATTCCACGAGTTAAAACAGTTGTAAAGCTTGTGCTTTAAATAAATAACCCAAAAATGTCTCTCTTAGCTTTTTCCCCATATCTTCAAGCTTGATTTCATTTCCTGACTCAATTGCATTACATGAACTAAGACAATTACACAAATCAAGGCTTGCAGCACTTTGAGAAATCACCATCAGTCAACACATTTTATTTTCAAAAAAACCCTCTACCGGCTTCTTGTCTTGACTGCACAACTAAAGCCACAAGCTAAAGCAACATTTCCTCAATGCCTTTAATATCATATATTAAATTTAAGAACGCACTAAACATTTTCTAATGGATTCTTCAAAATTGACCCACTATTTTTCCCTGTTTTTATTCTGACATCCGCCTGCCCTACTCTATGCTACCCACACAGCCTGAGTGGCAGTGGTTCGCTCACTGAATTACACCATAATCTAAGTCTGCCACCAAATGACTGTTAGAACAAGATAATTATGTCAGCTAGGCAGCCATCAATGTGTCATACATCTGAGTGCTCAGTAGTACACTTTTTGGTGAGTGGAGCGTCATGAAGCTTTCACTCTATGTTTTGGCTGGATGGAAATTTTTATTTTAACTCCTTACTGTGTTGTAGCTATACAAACCTCAGAGTCTGGTAGTTGAAACAGCAGAGAGTTGGATATTGATTAGACTCATAAGTGTGTCAAACTGGGCTTTCTCCATGTAAGTACACTCTAAAAAATAATCTTGTTTGTATCAACTGTTTAAAAAAAATGGTGAATTCCTATAATGGCATGTGTTTTCCGACACTGTTAATATAACAGAATCAAATCTGCTGCAGAGGTAAGTCAGGGGAAGGGACTAAATTTAACATTAACTTTTGTCATTGTTAGGATTAGTTCCATTGTGAATAACACACATATGCCCAATAAAAGATTCTTTGCACTCATAAATACAAAGCAGTAATTTTCAGAATGTATACCAATCAGTTGAATTTTATTTAACCATATTCCAATACATTTCACTTTTTATATAATAGTTAAGTAAGAAAATGTACATGGAAACCCTTTTAGGAATGATAGTTTTATAAGTGTAATTAAATAATGCATTTTTTCTTCTAACAGAAAAATTACTCATGTTTTGTTTTTGTTTTATTTATTTATTGTAGTTTTCAGATAGTGAAACAAAGAAAAAGATAACCAGTTTTACAGTGTAAATACAGATATTTTTTTTTTTCAAAAGAAACTAACAAAAGGCAGGAGAAAGCAACAAGTGTAATCAGGTTTAAGACCATTCAGAACTAGTTATGATTTTGGCTAACTCATCTCTGTTGATAGCGTTCTGTCCCCGCAGGCGCAAGGCCAAAGAAATGAATCCATCCCAAGCCCTTGACTCTCTGAACAACTGTCAGCGACAGAAGTGAGATTGATTTTTGTCCCCAGGGTGCAATTTGAGATTCAAGTATAAACATAGTCATTTTCATTGCAATTCTGAAAGGTTATGTTGCCTGAAAAGGAGTGGAATAATGAATAAATCTAAGGGCCTGTCTCTGACTAAATTGCCACTGAGTCAAGTAAAGTGCTGTTAAAGAAATGGAGTGATGATTGTACAATTTAGTTGACAGAGGAAAACAGTGCATTTAGGTGCTATCTGAGTGAAGACAATTTCTTCAGAAAAGAAAACCGGTATTAAATTATATTCCATGATATTAAGAAAAAGGTTTCAAAAACTGTAACTAGTTTTCCTAGCTCATTCTAAAAAAAAACTTTTCCCAGTGTGGCATCACATGCTTCGAGACATGTGACATCTTACTATTAGCATCTAGGATTCTAGTACAGCAGCAGCTTTTCGGCTCTGGTTTTCTATTCAGGTAGGCTGTTCGTTCTGACTGATTATCTTTCAGATCAACAGGACACAGTGACATGAAAGAGTAATGAAAGTAATTTTTTTCCCTGAGCTGTTTCTTTTGTAGATACAGAGACATTCCTGTGTCCAATGTGTTTTGTTTTTTTTTTAGTGAAAAGGAATGAGTTTCTCTTCAGCGATGCTGTCAGGCACTCTGCGCACACACAGATGGATCCGTGCAGAACATGTAACCTCATCAGAATTTTCTTATTTCTGCAAATTTTCAACACCTGAAAGAGAGGTGAGCAGCAAAAAGTGGAAAGAGGCGAGCTTTACGTGTTCTGCGTATGCGCATTAGCCTAGACTCGGTCACCCCACTTCTCTCTAGCCAACCTGTTACAGACTGCCCCGCTCAGCAGCACTGTAATATCCCTTCATTCCATTCTATCTTCACACACAGACACACTTCTGCACAAACGCACCTATTCTCTCTATTCTGTTGCTGTGGCCAATGCTGACTCAGGATATACGAAGACCAAAAAGAATAGACAAAGCGCTGACAACACTGGGTCGTCTGGCTCACAGGGAAAAGGCTGACAAAATGTGCATTTCCGCGGCCGTAGCACTTGTGAGCGTTTTGTGGAGTGAAGTGTTTTCAGTTTAACATATTCCCCTTTGCCCTTCTTTAAAAACAGCAAAAGGCACTACTACCCTTTAGTCTTAACAACATGAGTTATGTACATCTGTCCAGGCTTTCTTTAGCTTTAGCTGTTGATTTTTTCATGCTCACCAGACGAGAAAAAAAAATGCATGAAACATTTGTTGATTTTGGCTTTGTTGTTTTATGAACGTGATACCACCATTCAACGCTTCCTTATCTCATCATTGATTGGCTGTTGGATTAGCCACCCGCTTTGACCGGTGTGTGGTATCGATGGGATGCCTGTCAGAGTCAAAAGAGCCCTCCAAGCCATTGAACAGAACTCAATGGACCCGGGGCAGAGGGGTATTGATGGCGACCTGGAAATCAGATGGGTCTTTTTGCTGTGACTGCAGGAAGCTGTTCTAAAAAGGTGTCGTTACACATGTTCTCCGTGTGTCTTGGTTGCATTGTATGGACTGCTACTGACATGTTGCATGTATTTAATAATTTATTAATTTAATTGAATTGATGTAATTGCTTCACCGTGTTAAACATGATCAGGGAACTGAGCTGGTTCTTATTAGCATAGATTTATGTACATAAAGTTGACTGTAGCTCATAGGGGGGTCATATGTCAACTACTGTCTAACTCCTAACTCTGCTGTAGCTCCCGGTTGTTGGAGTAAAACTTCATTCCTGCTTTCTCTGTGCTCAACGTATTTGTCTATATTTGCATCCATGAATTTGTGTGTTTTCTGTTAGTAATTTTGTGACTTTGATACAGCATGTGCATGTGCTAACTCGTGTTTGTGTGTATGAATCTGTGTGTGCGCACTCGTGCTCGTGCTATCTACTCCTTACGATCAGCGTATGTGTTTATGGGCTCGGCTTGCCTCCCGAATCACGCCGGGTCTTCTGGCCTCTCTGGCACACTGCTGCCAGTCTGGACCACAAGATAAAGTTGTGGCCTAAAGGGAAGAAGGCAGACCACATCCACCTTCTATATACCTAATCCGCCCTCTCTCCCTCTTATCCCCTCCCTTGTACCCTCTCTCCATCTCACTATCTCTTCCCTCACATACTACCTCTCAGACCTGTGTCCTCCAATACGCCATGCTCCATTTTTTTATCCATCCCACCCTTATGTCTTTTACTCCCTCCTGTCTGCATTCTCTCTGTTTGTGGTCTATAGTTATTTTGAACACCACAGACCATGAACCAACCTTCCTTTCAACAGCAACAGTCCTTGAATTATTGTGGATTTAAAGGATACTGAAACCACACAGTTTATTCCCACTCTATTCTTCTTATCCATCTTTTGTTATTATATCTAGAAATTTGCATACACTCTTGCAAGTTAACAGAAAAAAAAAACAGCACGTGAAACAATAAAAGTAAAAGTGAATACAAAAAATTTCAAGGAGGTTTTTATTTTTCATGGACTAAAAACTTCTTCTCTGCTTACCCGGTCTTTTGAGTTAGCACTAAGTAGCACAGAACAGATACTGCACATACTGAAACAAAGCTTTTATGGGATATTTGCTGTACTTCTATTGTATATTTGCTCATAATGAAATGTTTCAGTTTCCATTGCTGTGCTCAGAAATAAGAAACAGCTACTGAGAAAATATTTACAGCTGCACACGTTGTATTGCACAACCTTTTGAAACTTAAAGGGAATTGGGATGGACAGATTGATGCAATATAATAGTCATATATAACATAGCATTGGCCAGGGGGAGCTAAGCAAGCAGTGACTGTTTGTTGTTATACATTGTGAATATCTGTTTTAGACCTGCAGAGAGAGGAGACTTATTCAAGGTAAATTAACGGGCTTTACGGATCATTGAGGGACATTTTACTTATGCCCGGCATTTAGAGAGACATTTATTGCTTTTATAATTATAGAAATGTGCACTGCTTTTGCCCTGTTGGGAAATAACTAGTGTTTAGATTGATTTATTTTGTACCTTTGACTTTACTCTTAGTTTATATTTACACATTACTCTGAAAATCGATTTGCAAAAACTCGAGCTAATCTCCTACTCCGAGTATGCTCAAACCTGGGTTGAACTCTTTTATTCAGCATTGTTTTTAACCCAGGAAGCTATGCAAGACCTTTATATAACCTCCCTTTATACAAGACAACAATCATTCAAATGCCAGATCTGAATGTAGAGAGGAAGATTTATTTAAAGGAACTGAAGATGTGATGCAAAAATAAAGCAGCGAATGTTCACCATGAATCACCAGTAATATTAAGTAAAAAATAGTGACTATAGGCACAACACGCATTATGCTTTATATTTGTCAGTGATGTTAAATAGTTTGTTTGCGTACGTTTTTTGTTTTTTTTAAAGGGCATAATGAATCTTTAATTTCTTTGCAGGGCTTTCTTTCATTATGAACTAATTACACAGCCGTATACAATGTTTTAGAGCATTAACCTAACGGACTTTGATGCTCTGTATGACCTCTCAGTGAACTCTCTCTGGCTATTGGCAGTCTCTAGTATGATGTCAATACACCTCTGGCTTTGTTAAAATATGCAGGTTTTATTAAAGTTATGTCTCCCCGAACTTGCATAGTTACTTAAACTAAAGAATATCGTACTCTCATTTTTAGGTTCATCCGTAACATATTAGATCTAGATGGATCCAGACTGGATGATGATGTCAATTTTAGCAGGACTGTTTAGCTTGATTTGTAAAACAAATTCATTGCGCATCTTTGTATCCAAATATCCAGACACAGATTCTGTCTGCATGAGAATGATTGTCCTCTGTCACTGTCATTAACATTTGCATTTCAATAGTCCTTGCTTGATTGAACACCAACGGCAGTATAAGTGGTTTGGAAGGCAATTTCCTTTTTGCTTCAAAACAAATATCCATACTTATTGATGCTTCTCTTCATCAGAATCAAGACTGAAACATCCTCCGTTGCTTTCTATTTGTCTCTTGGGAGAAAAAAAGTATTTTGTATTTTTGTGTTCATGTCTTATTTTTTTCTTTATGGTTGCTGTTTCACATTATGGCAGTTCTTTTATTATCATCATGATTATTATCATTTACTTCCTTTTAGCTCTATAGATGTTTTTCTGTGACTGTTGGTGCATCACACAGCTCTTTGGTTTAACCTTGAATAACGCAATACTATTGGCTGTTTTTTGAATTTTGTGCAAGCAGCAGTGATCACTAAAGTTGAAACCTGCAGACAGTAATGACCTGATTCTTCCTCTGCCACAAGCAAAAACATTTTTTCTTTTTTCCACTTACAGTTGGATTAGCAACAACATATTTAGACGTTTTTAGTTTACAAAGGATGAATTCCCGAGCTTAGTGACACTTTGACTTGGCATGGGTAACATTAGTTTTGGAGAAATCTCTAAGCATTTATTAAGTCTTAAGTATTAAGATGCCCTGTTATGCTCATTTCCAGCTCCATATTTTTTAGTTGTTGGACTATTTCACCTGTTTTTGCTTCTTTCCCTTTATGAATACCTTCCTTTCTTTTGATTGGCAATTAGAAGGCTTGAGCAGCATGTGGGTGGGGCTTCATTTCACACAGAGTTCAGATGACTGAAATAAGAATTACTTGCACATATACTGTGGTGTGAAAAAGAATTTACCCCCTTTCTGACTTCTTTGGGGCTTTTTATTCACATTTGTCACACTTACACATTTCAGATCATCAGATTTTAATGTTAGACAAAGATACAAAGTGCAGTTTTTAAATTATGATTTTATTTATTAAGGGGGAAAAAACGTCCCAACCTACCTGGTTGGGATATTGTAATAAATAGCAACGAGTCTTTCACATTGTGGAGGAATTTTGCCCCACTCTGTTTTGCAGAATTGTTTGAATGCGGCCACACTGCAGAGTTTTTGACCATGCATGCCATTATTAAGGTCAAAGCACCTAAATGGCATTTAAGTTTAGGAATGGACTAGACCACTCCAAAAGCTAAAATTTGTGTTTTTTCTGTCATGCTGGTGTGTTTGGGATCATTAATTGGAGCAAATTCTGGGAGTGTTTGAGCTTCATGGGATAAACTGAAGGCCTTGCATTTTACATTATTAGTAAAATGTACATTTTACATTTTCTTATAGCGAGTAGAATTGATGGTACAGGAAGTCATCGAGGTCCAGAAGCAGCAAAGCAGTGCCAAGCCATCACACCTCCACCACCATGTTTCACTGTTGCTGTGATGCTCTTTTTTGAAATGCTATCTTAGTATTATGTCTGGGGTAGTGGGACTCTACCAAAAATGCTTAACCTTTGTTTTGCCACGCCACAGATTATTAATGTTAGATTAGCCTTTGTGTTTTTGAGCCTTTGAATCATTGGTGTGCTCTTGGAGAAATTTAGCTGGCTGGACACTTCCGTGAAGGTTCACCATTGCTACAAATGTTCTCCATTTGTGGATAACGGTTCTCACAGTGGTTGGCTCGACTGCAGAAACCTCAGAAATGCCCTTGTAACTGTTTTGGCCTGACTTTGGTTCCCAGCTGTTTCTCTAGTTTGTGGCATGATATTTTGCTTTTGCTTTTTGAGATCTGTTGGCCTACTTCACTTTGTCAGGCAGGTTCTCTTTAAGGGATCTATTGATTAATGACATTATGGAAAAAAGCTAAGAAATCTGAAAAGGGTGCAAACGTTTTTCACCGAACTGTAGTCATCAAACCTTTGGCCATCTTTAATGAGGAAATTCACCAATTTAATTCTGAGTATATCAGAGAACAATTAAAATTGTTAATATTATGCAATAACTGCATTAAAAAGAAATGACTGCCTTTTTTCAATGCAATTAATATGAATGATCATACGTTTAAAACCACCTAAAGAATCTGGATGATGTAAATGTTAACATTCAACCCCTAAGCAGTAGTGGGATTGAACAGACTTGAAGTTTCACTTCCCAGGACATCAGTAGTTCATTTGTTTCCTATCTTTTTTTTTTTTTACATCTGTTTCTTTTTATGTCCTATTGATGTGTGGCGAGGTTATGACATTGGACATGGAGTGTATTCACAAATGCTCAGATGCACAAACTTCAGAGAAAGGGATGGAAACTCTGACAGAAGCTGACTCATGTTTTTGTCAGGATGATATTTGACAGCTTTTACTCTCCCAAAAGACATGTTTTCTGACCTTGCCTTACAATTGTTTGAAAACACAGACAGTAAGGAAATCATGGCAGACTCCGAGTGATGAATTTATGCTCTAGGGTTTCTACAATGTGTGCAAAGAGGTAGGTGTAGGTGACATCAATCTGGCTTATAACAGCCCACATCGAATAGAAGTTTTCCTTTGTTTATTGTGCTCTGGGTTGTACATCACTGCTCCTGTGCATTATTTGGGTCCCACTGTGCATGATCTTCATTATCAAAAGCCCAGTGTCATTGTTCTTGATGAAGAGTACACCTTTCATCGAAGACAGGAACATCATTTCTCTTTTCTTTCACTTTTTTTCCCTTTCTTTATATTTTAGGCTCCCCATCCCTTATCCATCGTTCCCTCTATATATCTGTCAGTGCATGAGGCGAGGAGAAGAAGTGAAGCAGACAAGAAATATATCCCAGTGAAAGACAGGTCTGGATAAATAAAGAAGAGGTATATTCAGCCCTACCCAAGAGGGAAAGCTGAAGGGAGACAGGGGAAGGATTTTTTTTTCCTCAAGGCAGCTGTCAGATTTTGAGAGGACAATGAACAAGGGAGAAAGAAGGTAAAATGGAGGAAAAGTAGAGGTGAGGGAACATGCTGAATGGATGGGTGATAATAAGAGATAGGGCACAAAGTCAGTATTGATAAAGGAGAGGAGGACAGATGCATGTACAGCCATAGGTAAAGAAAGAGTGCTGTCTAGGTGCAAGACTGCTGCAGTGAAGCTGTGTTTTAGCTATTTGTTCGGTAGGGCAGTGAAATTATAATTTTAAATTTTAAACAGGAGATTTTCCTTTGCCAGAACCAACTAGAGTGTAACCTAAATTCGATAAACAGCTGCAGACATACGCATCAGCCCCAGACTTTCCCTTATTTAGAGAGAATTTGTATCAGTCTTCTTTGGAAAAACAAAAGAGCAAAAAAAAAAAACATGACCCCAAAATGCCAGCTTTTCAACAGCCAAGGTATAAACAGCTAAGGTATTTCCACTTTATTAATTAGATTTGAAAAGGTGTCTTAAACCCAGCGGCTATTTCCTCAAACAAGCAGGGAGGCGCGTAATCCTTGAATAAATATAAAAAAATATGAAAACGGAGATTTTTAATATCAAGGCTTTCGCCTGGCAGTAATGACATGTCAAACAATCACCATATTTTAATATGCTCTCGTTTACATCAGACTGTCAGGACTCATGCGTAGATTTTTTTTTTTTCAATCCCAGCTCTGCCCCCACCAAAACCTTGAAACCTGAAGGTGGGAATTAAATTTGGATGTAGCGGTGCACCTATAAGTGCTTGTCTTGATCTGACTTAATCTGAGTCATTTCTTTAGATGAGCACGACACCTGCTATGCTCATATCTTTTATGTTTTGGCAAAATCAAACACTGCAGCTTTATTTACAGTACTTGAAAGATGTCAGATGATTAAAATTTAAAAAAGGTTCTTTTCTTGATTTCCACCCATTAGAAGCATTTTCAAGCAATGCTTTAGCAGATGCACTTACTAAAGACATGAGAGCTTTATTTTTATTAGTTGCCTTTTATTAGTCCTTTTTCAAGTATCTTCTGCAACTTGACAGTTCATGTTTTTATAAAGGCTTTCAGCTATCATACTGCATGAGCTTATAGTTGGCAAACACGCCTCTGTGTTATTTATGGGTTTACTTTTCTTTTTGATAGTATTTTATTCACCTTAAGAACTGGCAGCAAAACAGTACATTAGAGGATATTGAGCACTAATGTTCCTAGCAACCCAGTGTCACGGCAAAACGTATAATAGACACACTGGTCCGCCGCGTTCATTTCACGCTTTGCCACTCCAAAATGTGTACTGGACAAGCGTGCAGAAGTTGTAGTAAGCTGCGGTACCAGCAGAGGGAGATATTTTATTTTAAGCCAACAGGAAAATAAACACTGGAAGTGTTTAAACAGACATTATTAACACATTTATGTGTATATACAAATTAGCTGCCCAGGTAAATGATGGACTTTAGTCCATACCTTCATCAGTCACTAGCGACTTCTTTGCTTTTAATATATTATCTCCCCCTGCTGGTACTGCAACTTGTGCAAGCGAGTCCAGTTCACACACACTAGAGAGGCAAAGAGTGAAATTGACACAGTGGAGTGACATGTCACGGCATATCATGTGCTTTCACGACATTGGGTTGCAAATACATATCTGCATGAATGACATTTATTTGCGTGTGGTTACTTTTGCAGCTTTCCTAAACGACTCATGTCTCCATGCTTTTTCTCTTGAGAAGTAGGACAACATACTTGTTCTTAGTCTCTTTAGTCTAACCTGAACTTACTTGTTTCTTTTAGCTCAGCGTAAATAATAAATTCTTGGACTATTGTCATTTCTAACTGTTCCTGTTGTTGGGTTTAACTAATATTTCTTTTTTCTCCACTAACTAGGGCTTTAATGTTATTTTGTTGCTCAATTACAGCATGCAAGACTGTTGCTACTGTTTTGCATCAAAGTGTTTTTTGTGTAAAATGGCTTTTAATGAGGCTCCGAAAAGCTCTGGAGTTTTCCCATTTTCTGTGTCCGTTTTTGGCATTCTTACTTGGCATTCTTCTTACTTACTTCTGACCAATTAAACATTAGTTTCATATTTGCGATTTCACATCACCACAGCATTTAGTTAGCTAATGAGGCATTTTTCTTCCCTACCTTTCTGCTTTGTCCCTTACATTTGTGCACTGTAAAATAAGAACATACATGTACACAAACATAAATAAACTTAAAATGCCAATGCATAACTCAATCATTTTTGAGCTTTTCGGTATTTAACTGTTGTGGCAACTTGACTTTTTTTGTTACTTACTCATTTACATATCCTATTACAGTCATTGTACTTTTGCAATGAAATTTTGGGTTTTCCACCTGACTACTGGGCAAGAAATATGAATAACAAAAAAAGAAGACAAGCATAATCATGAATAATAAGATTATTAAAAAAAAATACAATAAAAAGGACAATGTTGAAGAAGTAAGGGAATAAAAGTATAAAAATTTAGACAGAACACTATGATACTACCTTGTCTACCCACTCTACCAATTATCTCCACACAAGCTTAGGTCTGAGTTTCCTCCTAACTGTGAACTGGGTGGCCTTTGGTGAATGTATTTAAGGAATGGTGAAGAAATTAAATGAAGAGGACACAGAAAGTATAGAGGTTAGTACATTCAACTATCCAACCAATTGTCCCTGGTTTGCAACTAGGAGGAAACATAAGCCCAATTTTGAGTGGTTGGGTAACAAGCCAGCGTACAACTCCTGTTGGTCCCAATCCTGGATAAATGGGAGCGCTGCATCTGGTATAAAAATCTGTGCCAAACCAAATATGCAGATCCATCTGCTGTGGGGGATAAGGGAGCATCCAAAAATTGTAAAGGCAAAGTTTTATGTTACTGATGCTAAAAAACATTTGTTTACTCAACAAGAAGTTATGTGCTTTTGAAGCAAGAATTTGGTTGTTAACCTCACAGGAATATTGTAGTTACATGAACAAGAAATTTCAAGATGCCATAAAAACCCACAACAAAAACTCACAGCAACAAGGTTCAATAAATGTTTGAGTTTCAGTTGTGTTTTGTTTTTTTTACTGTCTACTTCATATATATTTTATTTAAATCATTGTTTATAATTTAGCTACCATAACTGCAAAGATACTGTACGGTTCTTCTCACTTACATCAGCACTGGCGAATGGGAAAAAGCTTTTAAACTTCCCCCACGTGTTTACTCATTCAAAGTAAGTATGTATGATAAGTACATGTAGACACAAACTACAGACATGTAGATATCTGGAACTGTGACATTTATCCTTTGGCAAAATGAGCAATCAAACCTCGAGTCTTGACCATGCAGACTCCCTGTGCAGAGAAAAGGCCATTATAGCCTCTCTTTGCAGAATTACATTCCTTGTGAAGGACACATTGTCCACATAAAGATGTGAACAACACACAAACACAAACACACGGACCCGAGTTGTGGACTTGTACCTGCAGCGTCAGCAGTTTTGGTCTCGATTCCTGTCTTCTCCTTGATACTGAGCCCTAAAAGCAAAGGGAGGAAATAGAGAGAGAGAGTGAGGAGATAATGAAATAAATACCATGCTTGGCAACACTTCAAAGAGAGAGGGAGAGCCAGATCTGCTCTACTGCAGCTAGAGAGGGAAGAGATGTTACATAAAGAGAAAAGATTGGGGGGATAACTGTAACCACCACCTCCGCAGTAACACACAAACACACACACACCCTGACAAAAACACATTAATAAGCTTTGACTGCTCTGAGCTTGTTACCTAATAGCATTTGGTGTTTTGAATTATTCCAAATTGCTGGTCAGCATATTTATATGTATATATATATATTTTTTTTTTATTTTGTATTCCTTTACTTTAGTGATGTGCTGTGAATGGAAAAGTCACCACTTCTGAGTGGTGCAAACCATTTCTAATGTGCATATCTGGTGTTGTACAAGTAAACACTTTCATGTCACCACATTTGTGTTCTCGTGCAACACGTGCAAGCAGGGGAGGCCTGAGGATATGTTTGATAGAAACTATCCTCAAACATGCACCAGGCCATCAATGTGTGTGCATCTTAATGCATGTGAATATAACATACTCCCCCCCCCTCCCCCAATGTTACGATTTACATTCAAAAATATTCAAAACGCGTGTC
>VUQR01018525.1:0-15825 GCA_015108515.1 Hemichromis elongatus | reverse complement strand
ATCCACATGGCTCCACCTCAAACCCAAACCTTTTTTTAAGCATTTCAGCTGCTGGGTAATATCCATTAATTATTTTAAATTGCATTTCTTTAACTTTGGGGGGGATAGGCCATTTTAAGAAATGTGTATATTTGTTCGTTATTTTAACATTACTCCCTTTTAATTTTGTGTTACTGTTAAAGTCGTGAAATAATTTGTTTTTAAATATTTTGTTTATGGTTTTATTATTACAATTTTTATCAGTGAAAGGAATCTGATTTAGATGTAAAGAAGGTAAACTAATTTGTGCCTTAGAGTAATATAAATAGCCTTGAATCAAACTCAACAGAGGTAAGGGGATTGCCTTACAAATCTTGTCATATTCTCTAAGGGAACACTGGATATTAAACTTAGCATTAAAAATACCCACTGAGAGAAACTGACCCCTTTCATCAAGTAAGTCTGTTATAAAGATTATGTTTTTTTCATACCACTCTTTAATAAACAATGACTTCTTATTAATTGTAATTGATCGGACATGCAGACGTTAAAAATAAGAGGTGAACAGGGCCAAGAGGAAACAGCCAGGAGCACGCAAAAATGAATACACTGTCATAAGATACAGACCTTCAAAGTAAAACAGGAAACTCTGGCTTTACAAAGAGACCTGACTGAACTGGAACAGAGTGAGTACAGAACCAAAACCTAACAATTATCAAATCTTAACAGATCACATAACCAGAATAAACAAGAGCATAATATAATATTAATAAACACAAAACACTGAGTCACAAGACACAGGACCATGACAGAGAGGCTCCACAGGTTATGCCTTCAAATTCCTACAAACACTTAGAAGGGAGTGTTTAATCACTGGTTGATGATTGTTGTCTTTGGGTTTTCCCATGCTGATTCACACTTGTTCTCAATGACAGCTGTTGCAACACATTAGCGTCAGGATTGCAGACACACTGCATTATTTAAATGCAACTTTTCTCTCAGAGTTCTTCTCTGAACGATGGGTGTGCAGATCACTGGAATCTGCTCATAAAAAGATTACCAGGAAATCCAGCTTTTCTTAAGCTACTGTGTGAAAAGAAAATTAGGTGGAGATGTAGGGTGGCACAGAGTAATGCTCTGTTTCCAAACTGACATTTGGTTATTCATGTGTACACGATTAAATAAATGAACTAGTTTATGAAGTTTCTGATTCATTCAAAACATGAAACACTGGTATCATGAGATGGTTTTGGGGGGTTGGTGAGGATTTTTCCTGAGGGTAAAACAATTAGACCAACAAAAAAAAAAGACAAAAACTTAAAGATCACCTTTTTAGTATCATTCCCACATTGATGTGCTTTTATTTTCTCCGTGGTTCTGCGGTAGTGAGACCAACAGCTGAATCAACGATAAATTTTATTAATTTTATATGTGTTTTTATTTATTATGGAACACATTTATGTGTTTGTGGGTGGAATTTCTCTTTGTTTGACAAGTGGGTGTATCCATGCCGCATATATTTAACTGTCAGTCAGCTCGGCTAAATCCAAAGCATCCTCCTCAGCCAGAGGGCTCAAAGGAGACTCTTCAGCTACAAAAGAAACCTTCCTGATAGAGTGACTTACTGGGTTATATCTTTAATTCCTGAGTGGAGAGTTCCCTTACACTAAATGAGTCGAAACTGCACTGGACAACGCTCCTCAACTAGATAACAGCAAACACGTGATTATTCAGTGAAGTAGAGAGCCTTCATTAAAAACAGGTAAGCAAAGAAAACTGCTGACTGCTTCATTAACCTCGTCAGGTTGAAGTCATCATAAAAAGTAACTCTAACCCCTATATTTGGGAAGAGACCAAAACAGACTTTTAGAAAAACTGATGCTTCTTGGTTAAAATGATGATTTTCTTTCTACCCTGACTGGGAAAACAATATAGATAATAAATAAATTATCTATAAATAATAAAGGCAAAAATTACATATTCCGATTGGCTAGGGTCAGAATAGGAGTCAGGGTTAAAGATAGGGAAGTTTGGACTGTCACTGGTTTAGACCTGAGAAGGTAAGTTTTTGAAAGTGACATAATCCTTTCAGTTTCCTAGTAACACAAGGAATTTGTAGACTGTGTTTTTTTTAACTGCTAATAAAAATGTGTTTAATTTTTTTTTTTTAAGTCTGACCAAATTTAACTCTAAATCTGAATACAATTTCCCCATTTGAACTAGTGACAAGTATCTGTAAATACCACACTGCGAAATTTGAATCAGATAACATGATGTTTAAATGGTCGAGTCAACATTTCACATGCCTTTGAAATGACTGCCAAAACAAATGAGCAGGAAAAATAGCTTTGCATCTCAACGCTTAGATGCCAAATGAGCCAATTCATCTGGCTGTTAAACATCATGTGATCAAAATGAACTCAGCTAAAATCTATTTTACGCACTTGTTTGTGAGATCACTCAGATGTGGCCTTAGTTTATCTCCTTTATCTCTTTTGACCAGTTGTAATCTTCCATATCTTCATCATGCTTCATTTCTCTGAAGAGCTTTGCCTCTAGCTCCACATACACATGAATTTGCAATCGTACACTTAATAATTTTTTTTATATTTTGAAATTCAGAAACTGACAAATTTCTCCGGAGTAACTTGGTGTTTGTGTATTTGCAGCTGAATGGCACGGTGTTACTTTCGCTGGCGCAGGGTGATAATCTGTGTGTGCACGCCTTGCATCATCCTGGCCCTGCTCTTTGTCTACGCTGGTCTCACAATCTGTATGACCATGAGGAGAATGGCAGCACCAGCGACTGAAATCATGCCAAATAGTCCTCATTTTTTGGCCAATGGAATTTTAAGAAAAAACAGCTTCACCCCGCTCTCTAAAAATTTTTGGGAGAACCAACGTCACAAAAAGGCTTTTTGGAACCAGCTCCAGCTGGCCATTGATCGCCAATTTAACCCCATCCTGCACCCCCAAAAAGCCAAGAGATTGATGAAGAATAGCAGTGTTGATGATTTCCTGCTAAAGAAGAGTTTCTCTGCACTTCACAGCTTAGACAACAGGATGTATAATTTTGACGAGGTACCAGAGCGGGTGCAAGACTTCACCAGGTACATGCAGACAAGAGACTACCCGGTTCTCCTCCAGCCAGGTGGAGAATGTGGAGCTCAGGGAAAAGATGAGAGGGAGCCCCCTCTGCTTCTCTTCGCCATCAAAACAACACCGGATGACTTCAACAACCGACAGGCTATTCGGCAGACCTGGGGCCAGGTGGGATGGGTAGCAGGACAGAAGATAAATGGCAGTGGCAGAGATAATGGTGGAGCCTATGTCCACAGGGTGTTCCTGCTGGGTACGCAAAACACAAAAGAACCAGGTGTGGATGTGTCTGAGTTACTCAAGTTGGAGAGTAACCTCTATGGAGACATTCTGCAGTGGGACTTTGAGGATACATTTTTTAACCTCACCTTGAAGGATGTGCTGTTCTGGAGCTGGTTCTCACACTCTTGCAAGCACACCCACTTTGTCTTCAAAGGAGATGATGACATCTTTGTCAACACACCGAAACTGATAACCTACCTCCAAATCCAGCTGGAGAAGCCACATGTGAAGAAGAACATCCACAACTTCATGTTTGGGGACGTCATAGGAGCCGCCCCACCCAACCGAGAAATCTTTTCAAAGTACTTTATCCCACACAGCTTCTACGAAGGGTTATACCCTGCGTATGCAGGTGGAGGAGGGTTGGTGTACTCGGGTCAGTTGACCAGACGTCTGTACTTAATTTCTAAAAGAGTTCACCTGTTCCCCATCGATGACGTGTACGTAGGGATGTGCATGGTTCGGCTCAACGCCTTCCCCACGCACAACCATGCTTTCCTTATGTTTGACTTTCCCACAAATGAAGGGAAAGACCCGTGTTCATACCACACCATCTTAGCCATCCACAAGCGAAGCCCCAACCAGGTGGTTAAACTTTGGGCCAACTTGAAAGAGACACAGGCACAATGTCGAGATGTGCCTCTGAGAGCTGAAGAGAAGAAGAAAAACAAAATAATTCCCATCACTCTGCAGGCACCTTGAAATGCCTCCAGGCAGCTTAATGGGCAAATATTTTGTTTGATTTCAGCAGGCACTGGGACAGACAAAGAATTACAGGATTATTCAAAAGACGTCTCTCTCCCTTTGTCGTAATGGCTGTGAGCAAATCCGAACTAATGGACTTCCTCAGCGGACTTGTGGCAAGCTTATTATTGCCAGAGGTGGCAAATAAAAGTACAGGTACCTGTGTTTAAAAGTACTCGAGTAAGATGCATTTAAAAGTACTCCAATAAGGGTACACTTCAGTACAGGCTCTGAAATGTATTTAATGTAAGAAAGTAAAAAGTAACTCCCGTATGGAAACTTCTAATAACCATTTTTGTAAAAAGGTAACCAAACCTTGTGCTATATTAATATAATATAAAACAATATTAGTACATGAGAAGGGAAATATTATTCCAATCTAAATTTTAACTCTCATGAAAGCTTCGACCTGTTACCTATGACACATAAAGTGAAATAGAATTTTTAAAAATAACTTTTTTGTGGAGGATGACTTAGCCTGCACACCTTAACAGTAAAATGGGTGAAGTCAGGGGTTGAAGTGCGATTCAGCAGGTGAGGTAACTGTAAGATCTGTCAAATGGCTTATCACAGGAAAAAGAATCACCAGTAGGTTTTCTTCATATATAGACTGTGATTAGCTGACCTGCTGCTATTTGTGGATTTACACAACTGGATTCAACCAGATGTAAGCAGTTTCACAAGCTATCTTCACTGACGTGCATCCCCAAAACTTACACTACACTGATTATACCGTGTTTAGAAAAGGCAGCATTCAGTTGGTTTAAAGTTGCAATTTAGTTAATTAATCTAAATATCATCAGCTTAACTTCAAATGCATCTCTGCTACACTTGATGTAACCTAACACTGATCATGAGCACCACCAGTCCAACACAGAGATTTATTGTGAATTCACCACAGTAATGAAAACTAACCTGTTTATTCTGGACAAACTACCTAATATTTTCATGCAACATTTGAACAACACAAAGTTAGTATAGCTTATTTTACGTTGCAGGATGTTTCACGGTGAGAAAATACATCATTTATCAAAACATACCACATACAAATCCAATATATGATTAAAATTATGACATTACATGTAAAATGTAAAACTTCAATGACCTAACCTGTGTTCTTTGTCACCTCTCCTGTGAAATTAGCGCTCTTTCTTTTCTCTCCCTGTGAAATACAGCAGCTGGACCTTTAGCTAGCTACGTACTGTGCGACAAACTGCACACAAACAGTTTTTGTGTTTAATCATGTTTGTTGAGCTGATAGAAATGTTAAATTTGAAATCAACTGACACTTAAAAAATGTTTCCCTCTTTATGCTTCCTCTTCTTCTATGGTGCTAGCTAGATGCTGAAGTATCATGAACTTACGGACAACTGCACTCCGCCCGCTTTAACTCCCTCATATAAGTGCTATGTTATACCATTTACCCTAAACTAATGAGTTCATTTGTAAAATGTAAGGAGTACAAAGTACAGATATTTGTTTCAAAATATAGGGAGCTGAAGAAAGAAGTTTTCAATAAATAATAGTACAAATACCTGTAATTTTTACTTAAGTACAGTAATGAAGTATTTGTACTTCGTTACTTCCCATTTGGTTATTGCCATTAGATTCTGATGGTAAACATTTTGGTGAGATTCTGTTGAAGTCACTTTGTCTACGACCTATTTTTTCCCTTCGTGAGTCTATGTTCTCCACTTATATTTAATAACACTCAACAATGTGAATGAATAGCGCTTTAATAATATTTTGCAAAGGATTACATTTTTGTGTCTGCCTATTTGTGACCAGTTTCTAGAAGCACACTTTTTGCAACCACTTACATTTTACTTTTTTCCCCCCTCACATACAAGGTCTTGTATGATCATCTCATCTGAAAGATCTTGTTGTACCGTTTCACCCCAATAGAGCACTTCTATCTCTGAAGGCCCCTTTAGATTCTGGAGACAGACTCACTCTCTGCTTTTTTTTCAGATGACCTTAAATGAGATCATCTGGTTGTTGGGGTGTTCTCTCTACAATTGTAGGGTCTTTATGATATAAAGATAAAGTTTTTATTACTGCTATTATGCTGTCAGTAATTTCTGAACAGCTAGTTTAAATACAAGCAAGTCCCTGAACCTGGTTCTTCCAGATGTGTCTTCCTGTTAAAAGGGAGTTTTTCCTTCCCACTGTCACCAAACCACTTGCTCAAAGGGGATAATAATATAATTGTTGGGGTTTTCTCTTTTTTCTCTGTATTATTGTGGTGTCTTTATCTTACAAAATAAAGCACCTTGAGGCAACTGTGGTTGTGATTTGGCACCATATAAATAAAATTGACTTGAATCATACTCAAGCCAACAAGTCTTCTTGTTTCAGGTGAGCTAGTTTTGCAGTCCCGTGGCTCAAAACAAACCAGCGGATATGATATCTGTTTTTATCGTAATAAACAATCTCATCCCATCATAAGTGGAATTAAAATCCAACAGACAGTGCACTACAGTATTAAACTTGTTATGTGATAAATAAAAGAGATTCATTGGTTCATCCAAACACTGACACTGAAGCCTTGAGGGAAGGGTGGAGTTGTTTGGTGTTTTCCCATCCTTGACAGGGAGGAAAAACAGGTTTGTTCTCCTTTAAATCACTCTTCTGAAAAAGCTCTTTCAACAGTTCATGTTGAACCGTTGAAATGTTTTGGTGAATAAAATATGACCTCTGCCTTCTAACATATCTGATGTGTTTAATCCATGTATAGATTAGTGCAGCGTTTTAATTCAATTATTACTCAATCACAATAGACATGATTCATGTACTGCATGTATTATTTGATAGAATTATTGTAGGATACATTTCAGGTTATTTTGGGCTTTCAAAAAAACTGAGGATTCATTCTTATTTTAAAATGATGTTTGCCAGAATACGACATAGATGCTTAGTCATTTCATTTTCATGTTACTCAAACAGTGAGAGTAAAATTGTAATGACAGGAATCATCTCGTCTGTGTAATGTCAGATGACTTATGACCAAGTTTTCTCACACCTTAGCCTAATAAGGTGTGGGACTGGTTCCACTTACAGTAGGAATTTTCTGTGCGCTGGTGATACTGTGATATAATCTTCGAAGAATCCACATATAGTACCGTTTGTTTCCACAGACGTGCTAGTGTGACGTCCGCACAACTTTTTCCGAATGAGATGGCTGCTTGACTGCATAATAGTGAAATGCATTCAGGATTAAGCGTTGAATCCGGCAAGATGGAAACATGCACAGGAAGATATCGAGTCTGTGTGACATGAGCATATTCTGCTTGGGATTTATTCCATTTCAAAAGCTTTTCAGTCATTTCACAAATTAACCTTTGCTACTGGGTAAGAAGAAACTAAAATTCATTTGTAACTCAGGCTGATACAATCATTTTAGAACCATATCCAGCACCAATAAGACATTTGGATTTTCTTTGGCGACACAAGTTTCTACAGAAGACATTGAATAGATTTAATGTCATCATACAAATACACTGCGTGCCCTTTGTATATAATGTCCCAGCAATGTGTAATGGACCTATTATCATCACAAAAGACAGTAGAAATGTATCCCATGTTGAGTTTAAGATACATTTTAATCTCACAGATTTGTATGACAAGCACGAATTACTAAGTTCTTTTAGTCACGAACTGCAGAGGGCGCTGTTGCAGGTGGACCATTACTTCGGATCATTGTAGCATCAGTCAGTGATGACAGCAACACACATGCTGTCACATCTTGTACACAACTCCTGATTGTCCGTGTCCTCAGTGATGCTGCTATGAGGCATTTTACCTCCTTTTCTCTTTGTCCCCATCCCCGTCCTCTTCGTCTTCCTCTTCGATATCATCCTCCTCCTCCTCACTTTCACTGTACTGATAGTTACAACGATTAGTGTTCACAAAGAGGTCGCTATCATCATCTTCAGAATCGCTAGCATCCTCTTCCTCATCCTTTTCCAGCTCTTTCTTTGTCTTCTCCTGCGTCGAATGCTCCTCCATGAAGCCCTCTGGCCTGGAGGCAAGAAAACAAAACAAAAATATCAAAAAGTGCAAAACATGTGACAAATGAGGCTGATCGAGAAACTGAAATTTCTCGATCAGCGTGCAGCTACACGTGTGTTCCCACCTACCAGAGGCTCTGTTTTTGTAGGTACTGAATTTGATCCTTGTAGAGAATAAAGCTGATCTCTGCCTTCACCTTCTCTCCTTCTTCAATAGGATCCACAATCACATAGTCACCTTTGGAGTCAGAAGATAAAATTTAAATGAATAACCACGAATGGGAGTCTTATTTAGACCGGTACTAGCTAGCGGGAGATCCCATTATTAACTTATATGTTTGCTCTATGATATATATTATACTTTTGTTTTGAAAAGGCACTGAATACCATGTATACATTATGGATGTGCAGCTGATAAGTCTGCACATCCTCCAGCAAGTAAGGAGCAGTAAAATATCAAAACTGTAAGCTAACTGGTATGCCAACAAAAAAACTCAGCAAGACAGCAGCACACACACTGCAGCATGAACGTATGGGCCACTAAATTCAATAATATCGACCACCTTCCTGTCACTTGATTATTACTCGAAGTTTAAAATACGTAACTTCCCTTTCCATTGCTTACCTCTTTTAATCCAGATGTTCTTGCGGAACTTGGTGGGCATGCTCACCAAGAAGGTCTCACCCTGAGCAGTGACAGCATCATGTAGGTTGTTACCACGACTCCCAGTTACCTGTAAAAGTGAAGGTGCAGAAGGAAACATGGAATCAGAAAAAATGCACTCAACAGCCACTTTATGAGCAGCAACTGTTCAACTGCTCGTTAATGTAAAATGTTTAATGAATTCATCACAGTGGCAGAGGATGGTCAATGGACCTAGGTGTGTGAACACGGTCCAAAAAGACAATGTGGTAGAGATCCAGAAATTATTAACAACTAATAATTTATTTCAGGGTGGTGTGTAAACACAGTGGGTGAAAAAGGTGAGTGAAGAAGAAACACTTCAAAGCCCCCAGCAGTCTAGATCTATTGCAGTCAGCTTATTCAACATCAACTATATCTATGAAAAGGAAAGCTTTAAGCCTAGTCTTAAAAGTAAAGAGGGCATCTTTCCCGTCACTCATCTTACACAGATGGTAAAAAGACATGACAAAAAGCTCAGATCATCTCAAACTAGTTATTTGAGCATGCCAATGAATTCAGTCTACTCTAAACATTATGGATGTGCAGCTGACAAACCTGCAGTAACTTTGTGATGCCATCATGTCAGCATTGACTAAAAGGAATGTTTCCAGCACGTTGTTGAATCTGTGCCGTAAAGAATTAAAGTGGACGTGAAACACTACGTATAAAGGCAAAATTTACAGTATGTAGCCCTGTAGATGTGACAATGTCTGTGAAGGTGGATTTAAGAAATAAGTGCTTAAAGTTTTTACAACAAGTTTAAGGCCATCTTTGGTCAGTAAAAACATCACTGGGTTAGTTGGTTGGTTGCATCTAATAGATTTACATTCGTTTATGTTAGCTAGCTAGTAATAATTAGTTTGGCTAGCTGCACTGAAACAGGAAAACCCACCTGTTAGCTGCAATGTTTGTGTTTGTAATGCACTTTAACTTTAAGGACTTATTTCTTAAACCGAGCTTCACAGACCGTGTTGAATCTATATCAGTTTTTAAGAGCAGGGATCCATAGTGTAAATTAGCCTTTCTACAAGAAGTGTTCTATGTCCTCTTTAAGGCAGCTCTGAAGTCAAATGGTGGTCTTACACGTACTTCCAATCTGTAAGTAATTAATTAGGTAACCAGTGTATCCTTGGAAAGCTCATCTTGTAACCGGAAGGTTGCAGGTTCGATCTCTCTGTCCTGGTCGTTGTGTCTTTGGGCAAGACACTTTACCCTACCGCCTACTGGTGTTATTGGCCAGAGGGGCCGATGGCGCGATATGGCAGTCTCGCTTCTGTCAGCCTTCCCCAGGGCAGCTGTGGCTACAACTGTGGTTTGCCTGCACCAGTGTGTGAATGTGAGAGTGAATGAATAGTGGAATTGTAAAGCGCTTTGGGTGCCTTGAAAAGCGCTATATAAATGCAATCCATTATCCTGCTGATTACTAAAATGTTAATGTTGTAATATGTAGAAAATACAGGGTACTTCATACACAGTTTACCTTCACGATCTGCTGGTTTTCTGTAGGTGTGACAAAGTCTCCAAGAACCTCCTTTACAACGTGTTTGCGTTTAGTGGCCTGTGACATTATAACCGGCAGCCTTCACGTTCCTTCGCCAGCTGAGAAAGAGAGGAGGTCGACAGTTCTAGTTTACTAAAGACACATTAAAAGGCTTGACCTAACAGTAACAACCCACGCTAAAAGGTCAGCTTAATGTCATTACCAACAAAACTTAATTATTTTTCCTTTATGAGTCTCTATATATAAATAATTTAAACTCCCTCTGCCAAGTTTTTTTCTAAAAAGTAAGTAGTTGCTTACGGATAATAACTTAGCGGAAAAGGCTAACATTAGCCGTCTACACATTAGCAGGTTGCATACTACCTTGAAAGAAAGAAAGACAGGAGTGGCTGTTTGTCGTTTTGAAGCAGAATATGTCTCCGAGCAGCAGGTATAGGTTAGTGTAGAAAAACAAATTGAAATATTCAGTCACAAAAAAATAGAATGACATGCGTTCTTGATTTTAGTGCACAATGTGGAGAAAAGACAGAGAATGTTACACTTCCGATGTCAAACGGGGTATAATTTCAAAATAAAAGTTCCAGACATTAACGATGATCATTTTATCGCTAAACATCGGTTGAGTGATTGTCTGAAATGTGATGAAATTGCTGTAAATTAACTTTAGGGTGAATTGTGACTCATCGTAAGATTATATCACTAACTTATGACGACTTTTGTTTCTTATTTTAAAAGCTACTGCTAAAGCCGTTCCGTGACTTCCCTTGGCAATGTGGGAAAATGAGTTTTTTTTTTAATTAAAGGAACATTCAAGAACACGAACGTTTTTGCTCCTCTATCGTTCAAAGTGTTTCCCTACATTGTGTTTTTAATGGTCCTGCTTCTTCGCAACATACCGTTTAAAATTATAAACAGGTTAAAATGTTTTCTCACTTTATAGATCTTTATGTCACTGTAGTTACTTGAAGTTAATTTTGTCTTATGATTAAAGTTATTATATATGTACTAAATTTATATTATTATTTATATCAAAGTAATTGTTTAATTGTACTGTGAACATGAAAAACTTTATAGTAAAATAGGGCAGCACAGCTGTGTGGTGGCTAGCACTGTTGCATGGTTCTGGGTTTGAATCCATAATTTTCTTCTTTAGACCCTGGTGGTTTTCTGGCTTCCTCCCACAGTCTAGAGATATGCAGTTGGGTGAATCAGTGATTCTAAATCTCCTGTTATGGTTGTCTGTCTCCATGTGTTACCCCTGTGACACAGTGTTAAGGCTTTACCTCAATTCTCGCCCAATGGTAGCTGGGCTAGGCTGAATTAGATAAGCAGAAGAAAATGGATGGGTAGATCATAAAAATAACAAACAACTGGATTTCACACTTTTTTTTATTCAACTCCCATCATTCATTTCTCACTGTTAAACAGCTATTATTGCAATTTCATTGCACTAAACTGAGTATGTGAAGTAAACCACTCCAGAATCAAAGCCTCATCTTTCAAAAAACTCTTTGAAGGACACAACATCATCTCACCACTATGAGCATGGGCTCTGTTACTGTGAGTAAAGATGACTTACAAGCTGTTACCTTAAACACATTGATCATTAAGACCAATCTGCAAGACTAACGGAAAAAGCAAATGTAATGTTGATTTAAAATTACTAGAAAGTTTCAGTATCACATCAAAGCTAGCTTTATTAGAGCTGGTAAAACACTGGTTTGGTCTAACGGAAAAGAAACATCAGCAGGACTTCACGTGTGTGCGTATTGAGCTTTTGTGCATTCTGGATTAGTGATGTGGGGTCAGCTGACAGCTGTGTTACATGTAGCATGATGATGTGTGTGCATCTGTAGGAGGTGTTAGGGGTTCAGTTGACTACGGCAGATGAGCACATCTTGTTGATCCCGCATGCATTGGAGCCCTTGTACAGGTAGTAGTAACCCTGTGTGAAGGAGAAAAAACAAAGTAACACTCACTCTCTCATCCTGTATATGAACAGAATTTCTTTTTTTCACTATGATATAAAAAAAATGGTCAGCTTTGTAAAACCTAGTGCAAGAATTAGCACTTCTTCTGAGTCTCTTATGAAAACAGTGCTTTATGTCTGTGATTGTCAGTCATGTAGTTGGTTTCAAATGATAGATTTTAAGAATGATGAGTGTTCTGAATGTCATGCTGTCTCACCTGCTCTCCATAATCCTCCCCCCAGCTGTTTTTGATGGCCCAGAAGGGGATACCTTTACCTGAGAACACAGGAACATTGTGTTGATAAACAGGCCAAAGACATGTGTCTGCCCTTTCCAGAAACCTGCAAATATTTAAGACTAACAAACTGGATAAAAAATAATAATTACGTTCTCCGTATCCCACTAACAGCACAGCGTGGTCGATCATCCAGGGGTTGCAGAAAATCTTCAGAGGGTGAGATACACCCTTCTTGTAGAACTGGAGAGAATGGAATGATATTCAAGATAATGTAGGAATCGCATGTATCTTAAGATGATCATCTCTATTATATTTTATGCCCAGTTTAGATAGAGGTCTGGAGGTGATTGCAGCGCATAATAATAACAGCTAACAACAGCAGCAATAAAAACAAGAGTAAGAATAAAAATTGCTGTTATCTGGGTAGGAAATATGTCACTCTTGATATGATACAGTAAGAAAATGACTCTGAATACTGACTCTGGTAAATCAAACTGGTGAGGGTTAGGGATGTTTTAATAAATCTGTAACGTATAACTAAATATTACATCTGGAAGAAACGAAAAGTTTTGAATGAATTCTGGTAAAACTTTGTAGGGGTGCAGAGTGAGGTCACGTGAATGAGCTATTAAAATTTTGCTTTCATCTACCAAAGTCTTCAAGTTCAATATAAACATTTATTGGTTAAAAAAAAAATAGGAAAAGCCTTAAAACATAGAAACCATGGCTCTTGTTTTGTTACCATATAGAAAATACCATAGAAAGATTTAAAATATGACGTCACATTTCACCTCTGACCTTTTCGTCAAGATCAACAGACTAATACGAAGGTCAAAGTGATATTATTGTCATACTAAGGTATTTAAAAAATAATAAATATCACAGTATAGTTTGCATCTAAATATCACATCACAGTTGACCTCTGACCTCACTTTAACATTCGTCTTTATTTCAAGCTGACCCCAAAAAGTGCTACATCTTTAAAGAGAGTATTGTTAAGAGAACGAGCAGTGTAGTTAGTTAGAAATATACTTTAATAATATTAAATAATAAGCTCATGTTTTGTTTTTTCCTGTCAGCCCACCTTTCTGACCCATGTCCCCCATGTGATGTCTGTGTATGTTTGGTGAGAAGGTTCCTTTGTAAGTGCGCATGCGCCAACTAGCATGCTGCCTGCTGTAACCCATAATTTCTTTCAGGATTAATAAAGTATTCTGATTCTGATTATTTGATTGTTTACAAATCAGTACTTATTATCTATCATATACTCACTGATACTTATCTAATTTTGACCGCACTACAAACTTTTTCAAGTACCTTTTTAAAAAAACAACAACAAAGAAAACCAAATGAATTCATCCTCTTAAGAGTAAACACTGTGCAGAGAGGGAGCTGCCTTGCTTCTTGTTGTTTTGAGGAGTGATTTAACTTCTTAAAAAACTTCCTACCTGCATTGCAAAGGCATTCAGAGCAACAGAGATTGGCCCATTCTCAGCCAGCCAAGCTGCAATCTCTGAGAAGGAAAAAAAAAAAATTAATTTAGTCAATTTAACAACCTTATTTTCACACCGTCACACTACGGTTAGAATAAGAGTAAAATCACTGACATGTCCATGTAGTTAAACCACTGTTGTCTGTTCATAAACGCTATTTCATGTCTCGCCACTTTCCATTCAGTCAGAATGTCTGTTGACACATTTATTTTCTGTCTGCTCACCCTTCTCATCTTTGGGCAGCTCCACGGAGCTGTTGATGTAGGCGGCCACCTTCCCGGTGGTGAAGTCACACCTCTGCTTGTGCCCGGTGTAGGTGTAGTCACTTTCAGTCTCCAGACCCCCTTAACCACACACGAGGGGCAAAGATTACAAGCCAGCACTTTAAGACTTCTTTAAGCAAACATCGCCTCGTCTTATCAGTATACACGTCTCTCTGTTTTTACTTACTGCCAAACACAGAATAAAATCTTAGTCCTACCCAGCTTCTCAATAGCTTCATAAGCATTTGATGGAAGCCCGCCTCTGCACGCCTGGTCCAGCCCATCGCAGTCAACCAGCTCTGTGAAGAACAAATAAGTAATCGAGCACGTCAAGACTTTATGCTAGATTTGAAAACCCCTGATTAATTCTATCAGCTCTTTCAGTTTTCTGTGTCACCTTGTTCAGAAAGTGACAGCAATGTTCCATTTTTCAGGAACCACTGGCCTTCAATGTTGCCTATGACAGAAAATGCCCAGCAAGATCCACACATTCCCTGCAGGAGAAAAACCCCCACACCTTGATCAGGATAAAGTGGCCACGGTGTACAATCTAATTGCTACTAACAACTTTTAGGGTGACTGCCCCATAATGAACTCTGTTTGTTGGCACCTGGTTCTTAACAGAGCTGACAGCTCCATGATCCCTCCAATCCCAGCTGTCAGGGGAGGGGCCTTTGGCGGGAGTAGCTGGTTTCATTGGTTGATGGAGAGTCCATTGACTCAGCAGCGGGTTTAAGTATGTAGAGCGAAACTCCTCCTCTGAAGAAAAGCAGAAGGATGTTTCGTTTTGTTTTTTTAAGCTGAAGCAACATATGGAAAGCAGAAGAGACGTTCTCTTATTGGAAACTGTGGACGTGCATCCACGGTTACGTACCAGTGAGGTCGCTGAACTTGGTTACTCCGTATTCAGCTGAACCTTGATCCAAAGCCTGGAGCTTCTCAGCAGTCTTCAGGTTCTCGTGGAAGATGCGCAAACGGCGGTCCACTTCTGCAAGGTGAAGGGTCAAAAGCACATTCATAAAAACCTCCCCTTTCAAGCCTTTCATGTTATAAATATTTTTTCATTTTCAGTTAACTTGAATTTTATTTATTTCTATCCGTGCAAGTTGTGTAAAATTTAAATAAAAAGTGAATGTAATGATTTGCATATCTCATTAAGCCATGTTTTTTTAAACATATTATATGTATAAGCTGAGACATTTAACTATTTCACTTTGAATTTGACGGCACCAATATGTGTCAAAAACGTTGGGACGAGTTAAAAAATAAGGCTGGAAATATAACTGGTCCAAAAAGGAAACAGCTGGAGAAACATTTTACAAGTAATTAGGTTAACTGGGAACAAATGAGCAACGTGGTCAGGTATAAAAAGAGCATCTTAGAGAGGCAGAGGTTCACCAACCTGCAAAAAAATACATCTACAAATTGTGGAAAATTTTCAGAATAACAGTGTTACGGCTGGGTGAGGGTGAGCCGTGTGGAGAAGAAAGGGAGGATCCAAACGCAGGCATTGCGGGTGAAAAGGTGGATTTATTAAGGTGATAACAAACAGCCAAACGAG
>VUQR01018522.1:0-13349 GCA_015108515.1 Hemichromis elongatus | reverse complement strand
TGTTCACTGCGTGGGAAGAAAACTTCTTTTTACAGTGAAAAAAACCCCTAAACTTCTGAGCAAGCACCGAGTACGCTGCCACGGGAATGTGAAATTCACAGAGAAACTCCCGGATCATTCCACTGACATGACCGCCGCGGCACACCTGCACCAGGGTAAACCTCCGCCTGCCCCACTCCTGCTATACAGGTAAAAATAGAGCAACAGGAAAGCTGTCTTTGATTTTATTTATTTCCTGCTGTGTTTTACTTGCATCTATTTGAAAGAGTGAGTGTAAACCCAAAAAAACTATTTAATTTTATATGCTGTAATGTGCAGAAAATAGGTTTAAATGTTAAACAAATTTCTTCCAGTCAGAGAATGTTGCATATAATTAAATTTTTGCTTGATGCATAAAGTTAAAAGATCAAAACTAATAAAACAAGTTTTAAAAAGAGACTTTTTCATTTGATTATGTTTTATATGATGAGTTTGCAGTAAGAATAGAATTGGGCTGAAAGGTCTGTTGCTTTATTACCTATTCAGGTTGTAAATATGTTTTTAATAAGTAACTAAGTAACTAATTACTTTTGAAAATAAGTAATCAGTAAAGTAATGGGATTACTTTCTTAGAGAAAAAAATCAGTAATTAGTAACTAACTGCTTTTTTTCAATAGGATTACTTTTTGGGGGAGTAATCAGTAATTAGTTACTGATTACTTTTTTCGAGTAACTTGACCAACACTGTGGTTAGTGTTTTTCAGCTTTCACAGTAGGAACCCCAGCAGGTGTTTGCACATACCGGTAAGTCGCCATTTTTCTATTGGGCAACAAGGTGCAACTGTGGTGATTTGCCACTGCAGGTGTAGTGCTGCAAACTTCTTTGCAACCCAGCAACTGCAAGCAACCACCCTAAAACCAGTCAAGAAATCTACATTTTATCCTAGAGAGTGGTGGTTGCCAGGGGGTTGCTGAATGGTCTCAAGGACTGTGTGACTGAAGCCTAATTAAGGTGACGTCTTCCTTCAGAAAGCAAAGACAGAGAGAGGCAAAATGGTATTGAACAAACCACTGAGTATTATCACGGTGGCTGTACATTTTCTTTTATAGAGTGTTTGGTTTGAGTTAGTGTAAACTAACTAAAACTAACTGTAAAAATGTTTTATAGTACAACTATTTGATAATAGCTTTTAGAATTAGAATTAGCCTGCTCATTAAATAGGCTAAGATTAAAATTTTATGTCATTTTTAATTTGTCACTACGAATAAGAATATCATATGACACAAACTGACACTGAGTATGCCCAAACTTACACAAAATGTAATACAGCAAAAGACAGCGAGGGTGCAGTCCAAAGTAAACATCTCACTGCAAGACAGCTTGTGGTTGCAGCTACAGTATTACTAGCCCTTAAATGAAACTGAAGATGGTTATCAAAGAGATCAGTTCCACAAACCACTGGACCAAATATAGGAATTAAATGAGATGTCTTTATTGACCCTGCAGTTTCACATTACAGCCTGAAATGAGATCATAGGAAAGATGGAAGCTCTGATCAATGCCTCAGTGGAGCAGTGAAATTAATAAAAGTCATGGCTGTATTGACAAAGCCTTCGGCAGATAAACGCCGTCTGGGAGACAGTCGAAATTTGTGTTGCACAAAGATTCCTATCGGCCCGTGTAAACTCATAACATTTTGCAACGTTCAGTGACTCTGCTTGCACATTTTTTTTCTTATATTCGGACTGAGCGGATCGTGTATCAGTAAAAGTCTTGATATAACTTGATATAATTGATGTAATTCAACCCTGAAAACCTTATTAACTATCGAGTGAAAAAGTTAGGTAAGAAATCTTATGAGTGTCTATTGAAAATTACCATGGCAATGTGAGGCTTGCTTCTAATTCATAAAAGGGATAAAAGGGCTAATAAAGGCGAATAAAAAGGAAAAGTATGGGATCAAAACTTTTTCACACTTTTTCAACATTTCCATTGTTGGTCTGCAGCCATTCCGTCGCACAAGAAATGTACAGACACTAATCGCAGTCGTCAATTCTAATCAACACGTCGCCTCGAGTCCATTGTGCTCCCCGCTTCCTCCTTCAATTACAGGAGAGCAAATTGGCTTTGAAGCCTGAGAGCCACCCGAAGCAGTTAATTCTGAAAGTGGGAGTGTCATGCATTGGCCACGTTAACTCATTGATTATCTTGCATTATGTCCTTTTAGACAGGCACATGCATTTAATATTACCTGTAGTTTCTTCTAATGCTTTTTTCCCCTTTGTTTTGGGGCACTCAGCATTTAAGTAGGCAAAATGTTCATGAATATTACAGACCATGTCTTCCCGCTGCTCAAACAATGAATAAAAGGCCTTACTGATTCTTTTTGTACGAAGAGCAAAGAGCGCTGAGGCGCTTTACATATCCAGTGATGTGTCAGAGAAATAAATAAATTAGCCCGGTGCTTCTTCAAAAACAAACAGCTGTCAAAAAGTCACTCAGGGGCGCCCCACACGCACCTTTTTCCCCCCGGAAATCAAATCTCTGCAAAGAGGATTCTTTTTATTGTATCCTGTTTTTGTTTTTTTTATTGCTCTGTTCCTTTGTATGTTTCCATCTTAGAACCAAATCAAGTCTGTGATTTAATGTGGTGTCTGCTGTGCCGAGTCTCACTACAGAGTAATCCTACTTTAGCTCTAGGATGTGCCTGTGATCTCCGCTTTGAGAGAGCCAAGGAGACTTGGCAATAAAAATGTCATTATTATCACGAAGCACCTTGCACTAAATGCAAATAACATAAATTAAGGGGGAGGGAGCATTTTGTAAACAAATAAAACAGTCAAAGATGAAAGCCTAAGAATGTTTCCGCTGTTGTTTTCTGAACAGAGAAACGGGGTGATTTGCATGTCCCCTGCCTCTGAATTCACTGACTGCACGTCTGAAGCGGGAGCGGTGGTAGCTCACTGATGTCGGCTGAGGATTATGTGCACTTTGTAGATTCAACAACAGGCTAAAACTGCTGCCGTTGAATTCACAAGCAGTTTCTTGAAAGCCGAGCCAACAGCCTTGTTAACTGAGGACATGCATTTTCTTTCTACATGATGTATTAAATGTTTATTTGACCTAACTTCATATTTACCATTAGATTTCTTGAATTGTTTTCCTACATATATTTTCTAATTACTATAATATGTACCATATTAACAGAGTAATCAGATTTTATTAGCATTAAAAGAAGTGAGCTCCTATGTGCAAAGTATTTTGTTATCACAATCAAGGGCGTGAGAACAGAGCATGCTACATGTTGTGTAAGACTGTGCATCCTGCCTGGTTATCTGAAATAAGGAAGGCAGTTGGGTAGGTGTGCTTTATGCTACATCTTGTTGCCTTGAGATGGTTGCTTTGAATATGGGGACCAGTCTGCAACCGTCTGCAGTCGACCGCTGTCTTTAAAGCAACTCAGTCTGCTCTCTGTCTATCAGTTTGTGAGTAGGAAGCTGGTAAAAACATGCATCTGTTGGCATTAACGGTGGTTAGCTGGTGAATCTGCAATAGTCACAAATTTGTTGCTGTACGTGTCAAATCTGCTGCTATCTACTGTGTACACACAGAAATTCACGTTGACTACTTACATTCAGATGCACCCAGAACGTCATAAAGTTAGTAGAGGCCCCTCCTACAAAGAGACACACTGCAGTGTTTGAAGTTGTGCTTATTGGTCCAGACTGACTGATTGTAATGTGTTGGCAATATGTCTCGTTATAGATTAGACTGAAAGCATTTGCAACAATTCTCCAGTCAGTCTGAGATTGACGGCAATCAGTTTGAGTCAGACTACAACTGTTTGGAGACAGGTCCCCATCCGCTTGTGGCCAAAGGTGGTCGACCAGAGGGTGAGGGCGTTAAAATCCATAAGTCGCTTTCTGTTTGTGCTGTACACAGAACTCCACTGAAGTTTGCACACGACGTCACCGTCATTTACCGATTTAAGTGGAAACAATGGTCTCCTATTTAAGTGTATAATATTTAGTTAGTTCCCATTAGTTTCCAAATTTTCAAAGTCTGGTGGGGTCTATATGCTACTGGGCGTCTTCTTTTGTTTTCCTCATAATAATTAATAGGTTGTCTGTCGGACACAAATATTTTAATATTTATTTATTATAACTTTAAAAATCATTAAGAGTTAGCCCCCATTTACAGTGTTGGTAAGTGGTTTATATCTGCACTGATAAGCAAAAAAAAAAAAAAAATAAAAAAAAAAAAAAAAAAAAAAATAAAAAAAAAAAAAAAAAAAAAAAAAAATAATAAAAAAAAAAAAAAACAATATGTGAATGCAGTTAATTCAGGATACAAGATTCCTATGTAAGATACATGTAAGTGCTGACAAACGTTAAATGGTTTAAAATCACAAATTATAAAATGTTTTGAGCCAAGGTCCTGAAAGACAAACCAATATATTCTTTTCCTTTGGATAATATTTCTAAAACTACTAAAGCTGTGTTTTCTTTTTCTTGGGAAGACTCTGACTTTTGCTTCTGTATCTTTTTTCTTTTAGTCGTCACCACAGAATTTCCATAGTTTCAACTAAGGTATTTTAGTAGTTCCAACTTTGAGCTTTTTGACGTTTTACACACACCCAAAAAAAAAAAAAAAGTCACGCACTAATATTTTGTTGGACCAGCTTTCGCTTTGATGATGACATACATTTTTTATTTTTTTTTATAAGCTTGTGAAATGTCACAACATTCATCTCCATTCAGAGTTGTGTTAATTTCTCACAAAGAACTCATACTGATGATGAGATGAGCCCCAGCGGTGCGTAAAGTCTTCTCCGTCACGGTGTGTACTCCGTGCGTGTCCAGTTCGTGTTACTGAACCACCGTTTCACTGTTATCAACATCTTCATAGCTCTTGGGGGAATTATTTTTACGTCAACCAAAGTGTAGAAGCTGATTTCTAACCAAATGCCGACATCATGCGCACATGCACGATGTTGTCATTACGTGTACGCTACATCTGCTTTTGCTGAATAATTTTCAGTGCAGTGCCACTTCTGGGGGTCACTGCAGTGTGTTGTCATGCACACTTGTAAATAAGTTTTCATCACGAGTACAAAAATAAGTCTGGGATAAGAGCGAATGAGAACACACATATCATTAATTTAAGACTTCCTTGCTTTTTACAAAATTTCAGTCTCATTATATTTAAATCCAAAATATTTCACTTGACTTGGTTTATCAGGTATTTCTTCTTCTTGAGAGTTGAAGGGCATCACATGGCTGACAGAGCTGTGGGGTCTTTGCAACAGCACGCTGTCTTACACTTAAGTGCTATATAAATTCAGTCGAGCATAATATTCGTCAGACATCAAGATGACTACAGGCTTTCAGCATTTTACGCCTTCCCTTTATGAAGTCATCTAGCTATGTAAATCTAGGTTTTGCGGAGCCTTGAAATCTCTTGCTAACTTGAGCGTAGTAGCCCTTGAAAAATAGGAACAACTCTGAAAGATTCGATTAAATGGGCAGGAAGGTCGGGCAGCAAGTGAAATCTTGTAAACTCAAGGCTGTCCTGTTTATAGCTACAGAGTAAGATTCATTCATTCCTTTATTTCTACTTTCATTCATTCACGTAGTTACTCCCTTTTAGAAACACATGAACTGGGCAGAAACCTCAAGACACACTGAGAAGGAGTCTTGAGAATAGGGTTGCTGTAAAAAATAGATTTTGACATAATTCAGTTTTTTACTTTTTCCTTGGTCTTGTTGCCGCACAGAGGAGCAAATTAAAGGGATAAGTCATTGATTTAACATTGTTTGGCAGTGCTTCTCTTCCGCTTGAGGTTAAAATAAAAGTGACAGAGTACAGGTAGCAGTATTTTAGCCCTGAGCAGAAGGCATCAAACCCTGGTGTCAACAATAATATACCTATTCTTCAGTGGCTGCAGGAACACTTGAGGCACTACAATGTTCCTTGATGCTCTCTGTCCAAGTTTTTTTTTAAGGGTAAAGTGCCCCTTCATTTAAGCAGTTGTTTCCATCACCTGTCAAAAACAAAATACCTGCTGTGACATGTGATCGGGGTGTGATGGGATGTGCAACACTCTGGCAAGTTTTGCCACCTACAGAGCAGGTTAGCAGCCGGATTCTGCCTACTGTAATTTAGTGTTCGCTCACTATTTACAGCCAGTAAGCAAGACAGTGGACAGCATGTGTTAACCGATTCTTTTACTAGTGTTAAGATTTCTAATTAAAGAGACAGCAACTGTTGTGTATCGGTTATTTGAAATATAACAGGTTATATAAGTATATAATATATAAGTATAACCTGATAAATTAATCACGATAAATGCCGTATAAACAGCTCCATTATATGCTCTGTTTAGGAATTACATCTATTTATATGCAAAGTAAAATGTTTGGAAACCACAGAACTCAATTAAATGCTCTTCCCCCTCACTTGAGATGCTCTGCTAGACCTATATCGCAGCCACCTCTAACCATTGAAAAACTCTTGGGATGCTATTTGGGTTTATTTGGACTGTGAATCCGTCATTGTCATTGGTTTTGCAACATTTGGTTGAATCTGTGGTGAGACTTCAGAATTCATCTTGCTGTGTCTATCAGCAGTTGCATTACCAACGAACACTGACCGGGTTGCAGGGACAGCCCATACATGACCATAGCATAGATCAACCCCATCACGCTTGGAATCACAAGCTATTCCTTTTCCATAGCTAATCTTGGTTTCATGTCTTCAAAGAATTTAATTTCTAGAACTATGCTCCCTCATTTAGATCTTTTACGGTAAAGTCTAATCTGGTCTTTTTTTTAATGCAACTCCTAAAAACAGTCCTACATGTTGATTGGTTCATTTCAAATTCAAATTTGGTGGCATACAGAGGCAAAATTGCAACAAATGGTCCAAATACTTATGGACTATACCACAACAGCAGATTACTAACCAAAAAGGATGTCACTTACCTTACTTTTACCTTCTAGGAGATTCTCTTAAAATGTAAACACAGTTTTGAACCTCTGAAAGCTCACTGACATTTTTAGTCCATTATAGAGTCAACAAAGTGCTTCCAGTCTTTATTTGAAATTTGTTTTTATACCGAAACAGAAGCAATGTTCCATCTTCACAATGAGATGTGGCTCAGCGTGCGATTCAAGGCAATTGTCAAGTTTCACTCGGTCACGCTGCTTTCCTAGTGTGTGTTGAGCAGACTGAGAGAAAGCAGCTCATGCAGTGGACTTGTGAAGTGTTCGGTCTGCATTGCTAGGGACAGGCGGGCTTGTCATGGAGAGAAAGGGAGGAAAACTGAATTATGGATTTTCACTATGGTTGCCTGCTTCATGAGTTCAGTGACTTAATATCAAAGGAAAGTTTGAATTTAACTTATAGACATTGTTAGGTTGGTGGAAGTTGGCTTGTAAGGTCTTGGGTGTGCTGTGTTTGCTTTCACCCTGCAGACCACTAAAAAACAAGGTTGGGCACACAATTCATTAGTGAATGTACTGTACTAAATGCCATCAATTTTCTGCCACTTAGGTTAAAACACCAGATCTAGCAGGTGTCCAGGAAGCCTTTTAGTCAGATGCCCAAACCACCTCAACTGGCTGCTGTTAACATGAAGGAGGCTGTACTGTGAGCCTGTGCAAAATGACGGAGCTCCTGAGTTTGGGATGTTTCGACCTAATGATGGCCACCCTTTATTACATTGATAAGTCTTTCTGCCCCCATTTAAAAGTCCAGTGAAAAGCTTTAAAATACAAATTCAACACAAATGAACTTGAGCTATCATGTTTGGTTAGCAACAACGTAATAAAAGGCCTTATCAGGCCATGAAACTGCTTATTAGTCCTGTTACCGCATATCCTCTATAAATAGGGACTGTTAAATAGTTGTAATTCCTAAGCAGTTAATGCATAAGTTTTGTAAAAACTCCTTGGATTAAAGCTGAAAGTCTGAACTTCTCCATGTTAGTGTATAGCGGCAAAACTATAAAAAATATGTCTTTAGCCAATGACTGACCTTATTCTACTTTTTTACAAAACCAAGCAAAAATGCTACATTATACTTTTTATTGCAATTGTTCTACTTTGAATTTCAATATCTATATTACTAATGATAATTTATTCCTAACTATTATATCGTTATATCTGTGTAATGTTATTCATATTATGTATATAACTTAAAGGGTTTAAATATTTAGTGAATTACTGCATTTTTGTAGCTTTGTGGGTTTTTTTTAAAATAAGGTTTTATTTGAAAAATAAGACTTTACTACTAATATTACCTCTAGAAGAAATCTGTATTATTTGTAAATCTCAAAATGTATTTTCTCACATGTTTAACACTTTGCACTCGTATTATTTGACTGGACACTGGAATGATTGCAGGTATGGCATGACGACCGTTACTTGCCTGCATGACATATTTGTGAACCTCCACAATCACTCTGGGTTACAAATGAGCAGTGACAAAAATGTAATTTCCAGTGTTGTGAAATAGATGGGAGAAAAAAAATCAAGAGAGAAAATGTGAAGAAAAGTGCAGGGAAGGGAAATTCAAATAAAGTGAAAAAAGTTCTGGCACATCAATCCTGTCCGCCAACTGTCGGAGGTGACATTTCATTAGTACACTTTGTCAATAGAGAAATCGTCTGCAGCGAAAGTGGTTGGGCTCTCGTAACAAGGAAGAACAGAGACATACCAAGAATGAGAAATCCTGCGAAAATGAGGAAAAGAGCACAGTCCTTTTTCATTAGATTCTTCCTGATTTCACCGACTGGAAATTACGGACATTGTGGCTATAGGCGTGATGAGAGGATGTGGGTGTCCCTCTTCCATTTTAAGTCCCTATCAATCATCCAACTTTCGCTTTTTACCCCCTGCCTATGTGGCATCGCCAGCCCACGTATCTTTCTGCCTGTTCAGGGTCCAAGAAAGTTGTCGTTCATCCTTTTCTCCACCAGCCAAGTGGCGGATACATTTGAAGGAAAATCACGACCATAACGACTCCTGCCATTTCCCATAACGTCCTCATCCATCAATTAAGAGGTTTCCAGTAAGTGGGAGATGGATATGGCAGAATAAGGCCAGGCTTTTTGATGACTATAGCACAGGCAGAATCAAGGGCTCCGCTATTACCCCTCCATAGGCCTATAATCACACCGGTGGCTTCAGGCAGTTTGAGAGAAGAAGGGTGCCATTGATCACAAGGCTTACAGATTGCACACAGCAGTGGTAGCTTGTTATCACTAAATGATTTTGAGGTTTGAGTGCATAGTAGTGGACTTTTCTGTCAATTATCAAATCCAGGAATTGTTCGAGTGAGAATGAAGCTCCAGAAATGAATCTGATTTTAACCTTGTAAAACTCTGCAAATGTCTCAGTTGGCTTTTCTTTCCGATATAACTGACAGTGGTCATGAAGCAACGGTTGGGCTTGGGTAATGACACGGATTACGACAATGGCTTAGTCCCTTGTTCACTGATTTGCTGTTTAGTGCATAATAAATGTGAGGCACTTTGCACTTTAGTGAGCCAAAAGTAAGAAAGAGGATCTGTGTAGAATCTAGCTTATCATGATACAGATATTAGATGTACTCTACATACTGTGTCTGTTTTGCCGCTTGGCATGCCGTCTACTCTTATTGGCAGAAAACAGCCGTCAAGCTGCTCGTAAAACCTGGGTTGCTGAGGAAGCACTGAAGTCAGTATGAAAAATAAACTAAATGCCCCAATTCCCAGTACACAGACTGATAACAAAAAAATATTGATTAGTGATTCATGGAAAGTGACTTTAATAATGTATTTGTTGCACTGTAGTTACATAACTATTGGCAGAAGTTATTTAACTAGTACGTTTACTTCTTTATAAAGCCAAAACTTTGTTTCATCCAGTGTGGTGATCTTGAGCCAACTCCTATTTCTTTATGTTTTGCTAAGACAATGGGAGAAATGGTTCCAGTGATTTATTAAAACATGCAAGCATAAATACAGAAATACAGACTATAAGGAATATAACGCAAAAAAATAAGTTTTTAACCATTCTGAGAGTCAAAAGTTGGTGTGACCATCTTTATTCTCTGACAAAGTCTGAACTCTCTTAGCTAAGCAATCTTGGAATTTGTTTAAGTAGTCTTCAGGAATAGTTATTCAGGCTTATTGAAGGACATTCAAATGTATTCTTTGGATGTCGGCTGCCTTTTGTTGTGTCCTCCGTAATGATGATCCCACACTGCATCAGTAATGCTGAGGTCCTGGCTCTGGGGAGGCCAATCCATGACTGATGGTGTTTTGTTGTGTGACTTTCCGTGCAGTGTGTTTGGGATCATTGGCATAGTAGAAAATGAGGCTTTTCCCAGATGGTATTGTGGGATGGGTAAAATTTCATGTTTCTTTTCTGATGAGGCTTTGGTGACTAGATCCACAGACAGGTTAGATCACAGGTATCGAACTCCAGGCCTCGAGGGCCGGTGTCCTGCAGGTTTTAGATGTGTCCTTGATCCAACACAGCTGATTTAAAGGACTAAATTACTTCCTAAAGATGTCTTGAAGTTCTCCAGAGGCCTGGTAATGAATTAATCATTTGATTCAAGTGTGTTGACCCAGAGTCTTATCCAAAACCTGCACGACAACGGCCCTCGAGGTCTGGAGTTCGACACCACTGGGTTAGACGGATCTCTCAGACTTGGTGGTTCAAAACTTTTCCACAGTACTAGAGCTCTCCTTAAGTTTAAGGCTTCAAAGCTTTGCTGTTTAAACTAGAAAATAATAAGCTGCCTTCTATAGCATTATGTAGAGTAAAAGAATTTATAATTGAATTGCTCTTAAACTACCAGCCTACTACCACCACTAGCTTCTTTGATAATGGGTTTTGACAAGCTGTAACATGACCCTTGAATTCTCTGTTCATCAACCACACCCGAAGCAGGTGTGGTTGATGAACAGCTCTATTAATTATAAAAATTATCTGAAACTGCACGCAACTGCATTATACATGTTTAAGATATGGGCCCACCCATATGTGCCAACCTTCCAGTGTGAATGTCGTCCAACAGCACATATTGGGAACTTCATAAAGAGCACAACTATGGCCTAACATCTAATCTCATCTATTCTTCAGTTATGTGGTTGAACATGACTGACTGCAAGACTCAGAATGACTCCAACTCTGACACATTTATAACCATCCAGATATGCAAATAGCAGCGTCAACCTGACAGATTTGACTTCCAAGTGTTCCAACCATTCACAGCCCACTTAGCCCTTATTCCCTTAGCACCTCAACACATCCTTTGCTCTTACCGGTTTTCTCTTAACTGCTCCTAAACTGCCTACACTTAGAAGCAGGCGATGCACATCATAGGACGCTAAAGGGGAGAAGTCGTCATGTTTCAGTTTTTTCAAGTGCGGCGCGGAATACCTTGAGGCTCTCACCGTGTGAGACGCCATTTCCAGATCGAGACGTTCCTCCCCTCCTCGCTCCGCACCTTTCATGTCAGTCCAAGATGTTTTCCTTTCATTTGCCCACCATGCTCCATGGGGTTTCTACCATGCCGAGATACACAACATAGCATTTAACAAAAAGTCAAAATAAAATAGCTTTAGCTTAATTGTTTTAGGTCTGGGGCCTGGGGAAGGGTGTGACTACAGAGACTGCAGATAATTAGATCTTTCGGGGTAAACAAACACAGCACTCTACTGTTTTGGAGCAATTGCTGCTGTCTGTTATGTTAATTTGCATGACTTGATGGTATAAATAATAATTAAGTGGCAATAATGTGGATCAGTGTGGGAGATTTTTTATAGTCCCCAAGGGACCCTCACCTCTGACTATCTCAGTCCGCTGGTAAATGCCCTTTAGTCACATGTTTGTTGCTTATTACTAACTGGTACCTTTATTGAGAGGAAAAGAGATAAAGCACGAAGCCACAAACAACAGATAGGCGTAGCATTTCATGTTGTCAACATTTCCCTCTTTAATTAATACAGCAACACAGCCTTGTGGTGTTCTCCAGCTATTAATTTAACCGTAGACAGAGAAAGAGAAAAAAAAAGGAGGGGTAGCTCAACTTATTAAAAATGAAAATTGTTAGCTTGTTGAAGTCTTACCAAATTATTTAATAGCAACACTGATGAAGAAACAGATGTCGGGTCTTTTCAGGGCACAGCACATCTATAGCAAAGGCATAAATTTATTTCACCTCAAAAGAAAAGCCATTTGAAGGTGAACCGTTCTTCTCACGCTGTTAATAAAATTAATGTTTCTGTTTGAGAGACACATGGCGGCTTATTGTGTTTTAGCTTGTGCTTTTTTGCGCATGAAAGATAACAAGGGAAATGAAACTCTTAACATTTCATCCATGCTACACTAAATGATCATGCACTGCATGCTATGGCACATGACCATAGCATGCAGTGCTATATAAGCTATATAAGTGCAAGAAGATTCTGTTAAGGTATGCCATGAAACCATTCGTTTCCTTCCTTTGTTCCTGGAGTATTTAAAAGTAGAATGGGAGGGAGAGCCTTCAGTTTTCAGGCCCATCTTCTATCGAACCAGCTTCCAGTTTGAATTTGGGAGACGGACACTATCTCTTCTTTTAAGATTAGGCTTAAAACTTTCCTTTTTGCTAAAGCATATAGTTCGGGCTGGACCGCGTGACCCTGAATCCTCCCATGGTATGCTGCAATAGACATAGGCTGCTGGGGGATTCCCATGATGCACTGAGTTTTTCCTTTTCAGTCAGTCACCTTTCTCACTCACTTACGCTACATTCACACTGCAGGTCTTAATGCTCAATTCCGATTTTTTGATCAAATCGGATTTTTTCTGTGTAGTTGTTCACACTACAAATAAAATGTAACAGCAAGCGCGCTCTAGTTTGAACGTTCACGGCCCTCAAAGCGGCCCGAATGCTCAAAAGAAGGCGTTACACACAACACGCTCTGTTTACGGAAGTAAAAATGGCGAACATAGCCCGGTTACGATACGACCCTAAAAGTTTAGCTTGAATAGAATTGTCTCCCCGTGTGCTAATCAAGTCCAAAACTTCAGTTTCTGTCCATTGACTCGCTCCGTCTCCAGTTTCCGCCACCATGCTTTCTTGTTTGTTTTCTCCGGCGCTGATAATCGGCGTCTGTCTTGTGTCATTGACGTAAAAGACGGATTTAATGCGACACGACCGTTTAAACAGCAGTCGCTTTCTAAAACATCGGATATGTATCGGATTCAGTACCACATACAAAGTGAGCCAGATCGGATTTGAAAATATCAGATTTGTGCTGTTCACACTGTCATACCATGATCGGATATGGGTCGCATAGGGGCAAAAAAGTCGGATTTGATGCGCTTTC
>VUQR01018521.1:16799-33278 GCA_015108515.1 Hemichromis elongatus | reverse complement strand
CACATTAACAGTGCGAGTTCCCCCCTTTAACCACGTGTCAGGGTCTCTCATCCACAGCGGCGGCGGCAGGCTTGGGCGGCGTCCAGAACGGAGAGATGTGAGCGTCTGTCGGGGACGCTCGAGGCGGATTCTAACTGCTCGCTAATTAAGCGAGCGGCACGGTTTGGAGGGCTGATCGCAGGTGATGTGTTACACTGAATATAGTTTGTAGCACTTCCGGGTGTCAGTGACACAGCGCCAGCATCCCTGATGGGTGTGAAGGTCCACCTGTGGCTGGGAGACGGGTTCAGAGGAAGCCTCCAGAAGCTTCCCCGCCCCTTCTGATGACGTCTCCCAGTCCACAAATACAGCATTCCGAACGCTGCGCTCCATCTTTGGTATTCTGATGTCGATATATTCATCCACAGAGGTTCGCCGCTGTAAACGATTCTCATCACGATTTTTCCACTCTGGGGTCTGTGTGATGTCCTGGCAAGGAGATATCCATAGGTGGTCGCACAACAGCCCCACCTTCTTGTGGTTTATACCGTACGAGGGGCAGCCAATCAGAAGAAAGTTGGCTTAAAAGCAGGGGGAGGGGCTAAAACAGCTTGTTTCAGTGAAAGTTTGAACTGAGGGGCTGCACCAATGCTCAGTACGAGACAAAAGATTTTTATGAACTGTGAGTCATGCAAAGCTGCTGTAGAAGAGTCCAAGAATGAGAACGCAAACCACAGAAATAATGAAATAAGTCACCATAAAACACAGTGTCATGTGATCGTGATGATGAATCTACATTATGGGACGTCAGTTGTTAACATTTGCACTAATTGGTGATGACAGTTTGTCGGGAAGGCCGAGGTGCTGCGTGATCGACCGGCCGTGTCTGCTGGAGCGCGGCGTGGCGGTGATGGATGCGCCAGGGGACGGCCATATTGAATTTGTTTAAAAATCTGTGGATTAGTGCGTCGACGCCATCACCCGTTGGAACAGCTGTTACTTTAGGGATGGAGAGCCGGGGCTTGATGTTTGCAGGCAGCAGGTCGAGCCGCCCTCACCTTCAGCTTCGCTGCCCCACTTGGATGGTGCTGGTGGGCAGAGGGTGGGGAGAGGAGATAAATGGCCTCTCCCTCGCTGCTCTCCTCCCTCTGCTGGCTCTACCTCTTTCCAGAAGGTCAGCGAGTCGGAGGGGGTGGGGCGCTCTCCTCTCCCACTTTGTCCTAAATAAGGTGTCCTGCTTAGTGCACCGCAGAGAGGGCACTACAGCGGAGACCTGAACACCACCTCACACAACAAAACAACACACCGCTCGACAACCGAGTGTGCTTAAAGGATGATTAGTGTTATTTTCCAGCCCGGCTCTTTGTTTTGTAGCTGCTGCAGATATGACATCGATGTTTCAGCGCTTACCTCGCAGCACATAATAACTCCACCAGCAGCAGAACGAGCTCAGTCGGGACTCGTCCTCTCAATTTAAGCAACTTATTAAAGTGCCTTAAGCCTTTTTTATTGTGTGAACTTTAAACTAGTCTACTAATAGGATTCCATCAATTTAGTAATCAGATTACTAAAAAAAGCTTTTGTTTTATTAATAAGCAAACAAATTACCCAATGTGTGTCAAATAAATAAGGCCACGCCCCTATAAATACAAACACAAAGCCTTAATACATTTCAAACAGGTGAGGTGTCAAAGCACCTGTACTGTCGGCTGTTACTGACTCACTGCTGGCACCCCTGCTGGACATGATAGGAACTGCAGGTTTTGGATGTTAGGAAGTAAAAGTAAAGCAAAAAATAATAAAATAAAACAAAATAAAATAATGTGAGCCTTTGTCTTTTTTTTTGAGTAACAGCATTATTTTGAAGTGTTTATTTCCAGACATGACATCACTGAGCACACGGTCACATGATTAGAGCGTTCATTCTCACCTTCACCTATCTGACCGTCTTCACTTACCTCATGTCGCTCTGCGTCTTTCTGTCTCGCCTTCACTTATTCTACAGCAACACAATAATTAATATACACTTGGCCAATGGTTTACATCCTGCAAATATTTCAAAATAAAAGCCCTGTTTTAAGGAGTAAAGGGAACATCTCAAACGCCATAGAGCTTACCATGACTAAATATTCTTATCAAACAGAAGGAATGAAAATGTTAGCTTCAGTAGGAGACGTGAATAAAGGTTAAAGGTCACTGAACCGGGGGGGGGTCATTATGACACACCTGGGACAGTAAGTTCTTAACCTCAGCAGCGTGATGCTGTTTTTCCTACATGAAGAAGAACGAGCGCGTGCGCACACACAAACACACACACTGAAAGACCTCAGCCATAGTCGTGAGGCGGCGCGTGCAGCTGGCTCGCCTTCCCCCTGACAAAAGCAGAGGAAGGCTAATTTCAGCCTGTCTCCAGTCTGCAGTGCAGCCACTGAGCCACAACACCGGCACGCCGCAGACACCACCTCACAGCAGCACGCCATCCCTCTCTCTGTGCAAGCCGGTCAACTCCAGCTCCACAACCATCATTAAAGCGTTCTGGCTGATCACACGCTTTAATTGGACCGTACCAGCCGCCCGGGCAAAATGGCGCCTTGTTAGCTCAGCTGCAGAGCGCAGTGATCGCACAAACAAACAGGCAAACAAATGAGGATATAAACAAACCCAGCGGAAGCTCACTTGGAACGCCGAGCATGTTGGGAGGCGCACGCGAAGCTGACCTGCAAATACACGAGCTGATGAGTAGACGTGTAGTAAAACAGTGTCGGAGGATCAGGGGCTTTCCTCAACGCTGCTTTTATTTTGACGGGTTTCTCCTGGCACTGTGGAGCAATGCTCCTGGAGCCGTTTGTTTAAGAAAAGCCCCTGATACACGCGACATGCTAGGCATTCAGAGGAAAATTAGCATCAAATATGTAGCAGGCATTCATTAGCAGCACTGATGGCCCTGAGGGATTTCTAATGTGGGCAGTAAAGCTGCGGTTTACCCACCCCAGGGATGTTTTCTTATTCCTAACGTTTCAGCTCCGACGTACAGCTTCCTCTAAGTATTCCACAGTTGTCCTCCTCCTCCTCCTCCTCCTCCTCCTCGCAGCATTTAATTTGGAGGTGGAAGTGGGCATTGTAATATTTTCCCATTTAGCGCTGAGGGACTGGGAGAATTCGGTGGGTCGTTTCGCTTTCACGCTTTGCTGAAGAAAAAGCGAGGACCATCTGACAATAGTTGCTACGAGTCACCTTGGCGCTGCTTTTATCCTGACGGGGTGGCAGATAATTCAAGGTTGTTAATGCCACGCAGGCGCCGCTAAATCAGGAGCTGGAGGTGCAGAGCGGCTCCTCTAATCACTGATGGCAGCGTGTTGCTGTTGTTGCTTCGCTGATTAAAACCATTATAGTACTCGCAGCTTCTCCCTCACGATGCCGCACACGCCCATCTGGCTTCTCGCTGGGGGGCAAAGGTCATCGTGGAGGTATTAATGTGAAATCCTGTTGCCCAAATTCCACAATTCTGCCCTTCATGAGACGCCGGCTTTCATTTCTACGTTTTTACACAGCTCGGCACGGAAACAAGATCTGATCCTTTAAATGATTTAAGCACACGTGACGTGTGTCCCAACAGTACCTCATGCTCCAGTCACACGGGGAACCTGTGGCTGGAGGCACAGAACTTCCCAGGATGGGAAACAGCTCTGCAACCGCTCAGTCAGCTGCTGTCTGTGAAACCGCAGCCGTCTGTTGGTTGCAGTGACTCGGGTCACACGGTTCCCTCCCACTGGGCGACCTGCGGCTGGTTGTGATTGGTCGCTTTAGTTGCTCTAAGACTGAGGTTGTTGCACGTGCAACCTCCGGACAGCCGGTCACAGCGCAAAAACATTCAGTTTACGATCAGCGCACAACCGGCACGGAGTAATCACAACAGAGACGAAACACAAACGTGATGTTGGAATGATCGTTTGTCCCGATCAGACAAAAATACAATAAATGAAACGTTTTAAATGTCATTTTTATTTATCTGCAGTCACTCGTACACAAAAGATTTAATAATAAAAAAAGCATAAAACTGCAGTCATTGGCTACTGACCTGTCACTCACAAGACATCAGCCAATGAGCATGGATGCTCTCTGAAAGGCCTTTACCCACCGACGCATAACGTTTGTGTGAAACACATCAATATCAAATATTCTCACTGCCGCCGTTCACACCGACCACGTCGCTTCACAGGTTTCACTTTTTCATTCGATTTTTCTGTTTTTTCACATGCAGATAAACAGATCTGACCAATCAGATGGATGCATTTGGCAACAAGCACACTGATCCTGAACCCCGTACGACATGGAAACCGTAAAACTATCGTGTTTCCCTCAGACTCACAGCTAGCTGCTGCTCCGCCTCCTCAGATGTGGAGCGCCGACTGTCCCGCTGACATCCTGGAACACCAGCGAACGCGTCGACTCCGGGATCAAACCAGGAAACTTTCCCACGAACCCAAAGTCTCCGTTTTTTTAATAGTGTGTTTTGTGAGGACGGCGTTTTCGCCGTGTGCTTACGTGACACCACAAACTCCCATCCTGTGCTTTGGGTGTGTGACGGCCTGTAGCATGACTCACATTCATAAACGTGAGTCCGTTTGTTCATCGTGACTCAAAATGAATGCGACCAGGATGGCGCTCACAGAGGTCAGGGCTGTGGTCTCATGAGGTGAAGGAAAGAAAATGACTTTGATCCAGAAGCTGCAGTTTTTCAAAATATTTCATGTGAATATTGTGCAAACATAAAACTACGAGGACTCAGAAACGCTGGAAAAATGATTAAAAAGCAGAATGTTTGGACCCACCTTCTGCACTTGGAAAACATTCACAGCATGAAGACAACATTTTGCTGTGCATCTCTTTTAAACACTAATATGTTCTTCGACTCGTCACAGATGATTTTTGTGTCTTTTGACAGTGAAGGTTGCCGAGCGCTGCGGCGGGTGCTTTGATACAGGTAATCGCTCCTCCTGTTTGCAGCCGTGGCAGAGCTGTAATCCACAGCCTCCGCTCTCTGCAAACACACATTCGCATATTTTCCGCTCCCATCCCTCGCCAGTTTTCCAGGAAGACACAAAGCGACGTCTGCTCTGCGGAAGCCTCGTTATCTTCACATAAACCCTGAAATGTGTCTCTGCACAGATTTTGTCAACATCACGTACAGAAAGAACCCACGCGGTGGAATTTTGTCAAATTACACATCGCTACGTCCTCTGAGACGAAGCTGACTGTTAGTCTGTGACATGTGAAAAGCTGCCAGCCAATCGTGCGATGGCAGAGCAGTTTAAAAAGTTTAAAAGATTCAAATCGATCAGATCGCGTCGTCTCGTTCGGCTTTGGCGTTTTACGCTCGGCTCACGTCGACGCTGACGCGGTTGTTTACCCGCAGCATGAGCGTTACATTATGAAATGCCCTCACATACACGAGCCATCTGAATCGTCTGTGTGTGTGTGTGTGTCTGTGTGTGTGTCTGTGTGTGTGTGTTCGACCCCTGACTCTCAGCAGATGCCAGCGTCTGTTGTGGAGCCCTCTAATGGACGCCCAGCTGGAGTCAGGCACATACAAGGGCAGCCAAGGTCACAGCCACGGCCTCTCAGGACCCCCTCATTTGGCAGAGCCGTGCAGCCTGTGTGTGTGTGCGTGCGTGTTCTTGTGTGTGCTTGATTCGATTTTCTCGGGTTTGAGACGACGTAACAAAAGGGGCCATCTCAGCTGGTGAGCCGCTCGCTCGTCCTCTCACCTCTGAGCGTGTGAGTTTACGGTCGCTTGAAGAGGAAACAGTCCATCGTGAACGTTCTGCGGATGGTCTTTGATCAGTGTCCACACACTCGGTTTGCTGTGTGAAGTCAGTGCTCAGAGCGCGAGGGGAAGACGGTGTACGGTGGGCGTAGCCGGGTCCATGGTTTTGATCAGCCGTCCGGGCTGCAGGTCTTGAAGGGCGGAGCATGAACCAGACGGGCTCCTCAGCAAGGGTCGAGCGTGCCGCTCAGAGCAGACATGCTGATTTCTGTTGTTCAAACTTTCAGTTGCAGGATTTTGGACTGAAAGGAAACTTGTTCTTCACGGTTTAACGTACGGCTTCAGATTGGTGGATACTGCCACTGCTCCTCCAACGCAGAATATCACAGTAACTGTGCGCCACTCACGACAGCACGACCTGCTGCACGAACATCACCTGCGGCCTGGTTCACAGGCGTGTCCTCGTTATTCTACATTCACTGAATCAGCAGTACCAGGACTTAACGTCACATTTAGGTTCTGCTGGAGCACCGACAGCAGCGGGAGCGCGCTGTCATTATTAAAGCTCAGACAGTAATAACTGCACCAGCTGACTGGATGGCAGTGTCTGCTGGAGGCGCTGCACCATAAACCTCTCAGTGATTGTGTTGGTTACTAGTTGCCTTTAGTTTTCCACGGTTGTCTGCAAACGTTCGCAGCTACCAGCCCAGCGGTAGTAACAGAAATCACAAATGGAGAAGGTTCGCCTTCAAAGTAAAAGTTCTACAGGAAACAGATAACCTTATCAAGTAAAGCTTGAAATGATTCCCAAAGTGTAGGTGGGGCCCCCTGGTGGGCGATGAAGGTACTTCAGGGGTGCTGCCATAATAACAGAAAATTTTGTTTGTGTGTATGTCCAGTTACACGCTTATTTAAATAAAAACTTAATGTAAAACTGGAAATAGCAGGTGTTCAGTTTGTGATATTATTCATTACTCTGCTCTTGTATTGAAGTTTGTCTACGGCTGGGTAGCATTAGCTGCTTATTTATAACAGCCTGTGTTGTTTATGGTTTTTGAGTTAACCACCCTCTTTGATTAGAGGGAAAATTGAAGATTGGAAGGGATTTTCTGGCTTTTAAGTGAGAACATCTACGGCATTACGACATCGAGAAAGGTTTTTACAACTACAGAAATTTGACAAGTGTTTCTGTAAACTCAAAGTGCTGCACAGATGGCATGTTTTGTCATGGAAGTCAATATCGTTCTGATTTCTTTAACAGAAGATGATTTGTCTTTGAACGGACTATCAGAATACGTAAAATCAGTCTGCTAGATATCACCAGATTAGAAGCGACTCCATTTTTTAATTAGCGTTAGCTTATCACTAAAATCCAAATGTCATACAGACTTGACCATGAACTCCAAATATGGACCAAAAAAGAAAATTAGTGACAATACATGCTCCGGGGCGCCGGATGAAATGTTGGGTTGCTAACAGTTCGTCCACATTAGCAGGTAAGATAGCATTAGCTAACATTAGTCAGGAGGGCAAAACTCAGGAGAACATCAGCAGAACATCCTTTGAGTCATGGAGGAAACTCCAACTCCAAACTGTCTTTTCAGTCTGTTGCCTGTTTGCAGAACAGCTCTGATGAACAGTGACATCCTGCTAACGTAACAACCAGCACGGCTCAGCCCCGGTGGTCGGGGCTCCCAAAGATCCATGAATGCTGTTTTCAAACCACGCTGGCTGTCACCTCTGAGTGAAGGTTAAACAGAACAAATCTTTATTCCCTGATAAATAAACGTGTTATAGCTGTTTTAAGAGCTTAGGAAATAAAACTCAATCTTGGGAGGAAAGAGCAGAAACATGTGGACCAGCATGATGATGTAGTTGATGGATCTCCAGAAATGAAGAAATGATGTGTTTTAATATTTATTAAACATCGACTGTCTGCTATAAGAAGACTCAAAGAATAAAAATAAAATAACTTTAACATCTGACCTGTTTGTTTTTTGTTCAGTGAGCTCTGTACGTTCACACCGCTCTTTATCACAACCTTTCATAATTAATTTTCAAAACATTGAAACACTCAGTCCTGTGTTTAAAGCAAGCTTTCAAGCGTATTTCTCATTAATGCTCCTTTTCCAGTCGAACATCTGGTCAAAGTGCTTATATATCATAAAATAATATATTTTAGATATAGATTTTTTAAATGACGCAGGTGATTATCTGTAATAATTCACCATCGTCAGTGTGAATGTTAATCACATTAAAATTAAAAGGAAAATGATGTCACCAGCTAAGCCGATCCATGACAGTGACTAATGCAGGGCTGGACCGCTAACCTGGCATACCGGCATCATCCCGGTGGGCTGAAAGCAGCTCATTGGTCCTTTTGATAGCAGACACTGGATTGTCCAATAAGATTTCTTAATGCATCCGGCCCCTTCTCTGCCTTTGATGTGCTCTCACACAACTCACAGACAAAGTTTAATGGAGAAGAAGTGACAAAAAGGTGGAGCACAACAACAAACAAATCCTCCCGAACAAAGTAAGTAACTTCAAATTGCGTTAATTTCTTCATCTCAACATACGGGCCGTGAGTCGGGGTGATGTGGGCTGCAAGTGGTCCTCGGGCCGCGAGTTTGAGACCCCTGAGCTAAAGTGTAGTTTTTAATTATTTTAATCATTTATTATTTCATTATTATATAACTGTCACATGCAGCAACTAACCCAACAAACAACCGTACCAACCCGATTAAAACCTGCTTCGATATCTGTAATCAAACCAAATCAAACAGATACATAATTTGTGTATCACTGGGTGCTGCCTGGACAGCAGTGCCAGTGTTACTGCAGCGCTGGACTTATGTATTATTGATCGTAGGCATCAGTGATCGTCGTGAGCGAAACAGTGGCTGTTACAACTTTACAATGAGTCTACTGCAGAGACCCGCCCTCTCTCCCAGCTGCAGGTGTTGTCCTGTACTTATGGTGAGCACAGGATCATTTGCATGCCGAGTGCACGAGCTCTTTAAAGACCAATGGACGGGAACGATAGCTCGGCGTCATCCACAGCTGCCTCCGTAACGCAGTTCAACAGCATCAGCGCACTGACATGTAAACAGGCTGCTGTACTGTGTGAGTGTGTTAGCTGAAGTTCATCCATCCAGAAACGTGTCCAAACACGCATGAATGCATTTATATGTGTGTCTGTGTGTGAGAGCATAGTTTGCATAGCGTATGGAGAAACATGTTCATGAAGGTGTTTTTAAGGAACAGCTGAGCAGCCCACACACGTGTTGTGAGTTCGCCCTAATGTGTGCGTGAACATCTGCCTGCACATGCACTTTTTATCATTTTACATGCGTGCGTGTGCGTGTGCGTGTGCGTGTGCGTGCTCATCTGTGTATGGATACCACCCCTCAGGGTTACGTTCCCTCGGGTCTGTAATCTGAGGGAGAGATCAGTGATAGCATTAGCTCACACATCAGGAGGAACCACATTCTCAAACATGGCCTCCTCATTAGTGATGTGCGAGTCATGAACGAATCGTTCCATACTTGACTCATCCCTGTTACTGACTCGTGAATCATGAGTCACAAGCCCAACTGACTCATTCACTGACTCATCCCTGTTAGCAAACTAATTTCATTAGTAGAACTATATCTAGCTTATTATTAAAATTGTGGGGAAAAAAACAACAGCCAGTTTTTTAACAAAAACATTTCTGCTCTGGACTGGAAGAAAAAACCCTGAATAGAAAGCTCACATCAAGACAATAGCTCATCAGTTCACAGAAGCATCGCTCTGCTAACATGCTAACAGCACATTTGAGTTACTCACCCCTCCCTTCCTGTGCTGAATTGTAGCATAAATGAATCCCGTCACTACCCGATCTGTACTAGAATTTCGATCCGTACCGCGCATGTGCGGATGCTCTCTTCTTCTTCTGTTTGGTTTAATGGCAGTCTACTCCCCAGTGTACAAAGATACCGCCACCTGCTGACCGAGCGAATGAGTCCTATTGTAAACTGAACTAGCGTCATTACAAATCGTGTTTGTGTACGCATTAAATTTGATTTAGTGGTAGTCGAGTGTGTTTATGTTTGTCTGTGTGCATGTTACCGTGAAGAGTCGCTTCTTCACCTGAGATGAAGTCTTATAGTCTGACACAGTGTAATGCTTTGTTCGTTTTGCAAAGATAATAAACAAACTAAAGGAAAAAATATATGAAGTCAGTTCCACCACTATTAAAAAAAATACCAGTGAGTGTCTGGCTCACATTCTGCTGCTGCAATAATGTAAGTACAAATAATCAGAAATTCGCTATTTCACTAAATTATTTAGATGGGAAAATATATATTTGACACATTTGATTAAAATACTAACAAATAAATAAATAAAATAAATGTTCATGTTCCCTTTAGAATTTTTTTTTTTGCTCTTTTTTGCTCTATAAAATAGTTTATTTTGTTTTTCAATCGCTCATCTTAGCAGTAGGATTTACATGAAAAGGAAAAAAATTAAGTAGCAACTGACTCAGTGACTCAAATGACTCATTCAAACTCAGTAAAATGAATCAAATTTACCTTCACTACTCCTCTTGAGCAAATTTTGTTTATGAAGGGCAGCCAATCACAAGAAGGTTGGTGTGAAGGGTGTGGCTAAATCTCACCATTCTCATGGTGACGTACCAAGATCCAATTTCCTCCAGTTCCTTTCACAATAAGAGTCCTTGACATATTAAATTCCTGTTGTATATGAAAAGTTTAACATATCTGCAAGACTCCGCTGCAACATATTAAAGAATAAGCTTTTACATTTCTGTCTTCATGCACCTTCAGAGGAGTGCATCAGCACACTTTTCCACTGAAGGTCTGTAGTTAAAACCCTGAGTGGTTTAAATCACTTCCCTGTCCGATCCCATGTAAATCTTTTAGGAAGCCGGTGGGCAGTTTGCTCCTAATTGAAGCAAAGAACTTTAAAGTGTTCAGCAGCCCTGATTCACCCTCGCACTGCCTCCACGTCGATACACGTCGTTTACAGGATTTTAAAGAGGTGGGCAGGAAGTCAAAGCTTTTATCAGAAAAATATTTAGTGCTGAAACACTGGATGTGATTATGAGGCTCACGATTGACCCGTTTGTTTCAACAGTGGCTGCACTAGAGTTAAACCGTGTTTTATGATGAATTATTGCTTTACAGCGTGATGACAGAAGCACAAAGATCCTCAAATATCAGTGCAGAACATAAAAGTAGTTAAAAGAAGTCACGACTCAGCTCTTTTGACTAAAACATCATTTAGTTTTAATCCTAATTTAAGGATTTCAATTTTTTCAGATGAATAAATGTCACATGACTGTAGTTTGTGGTGTTTTTAGCGTCGCTGCACACAGCCAGCATCAAATGTGAAATGTGTCCTTACGTCTGCTCGGCTTTTCCTCACACACGTTGATGTTTTACGGTATGTACAGAGGAAACATACGCGCCTGACCTCTGATTACATCACTCACGAACCTCTAATTAGCTCTGATTGGATCCCGTCTCTCATTTTGATTTTTTAGTAAAAGTGTCGATCCATTTCACCGTGCCTCTTTTCCTTGCGCATCAGTTTTTATTTAGTTATCGACTTGTTTTTTGAATAAAAAGGTTGCTGATCGAATCAGTAAGGCTCATGTTAGAGTAAAGAGAGGAGAACCACCTCACAGTCAAAGAAAACGTTTGGTTTATGGCAACAAACTGGTCACACAGAGGTCGATGGCTCAGGCCATCCACTGGGAGCTGTGGGGTGATTTAGGCCGACCGCGGTCACCCTCAGACAGATTCATGAAGGTTTGTGAAGAGCTGCCATCTAATGAGAACACACAGTTTGCCACCGTCAGCCTGGAGCGAGCATCCCTGCTCACCTGGTCGCCAGCTCTTTGCTTTCTGATTGTAAAGATACGGCTGCTCAGCGCCTGCAGCAGCCACGTCACTATTTTTGGTGGAATTTCTGAATTTGTGTTTCATATCTGTGAGCGTCTGGCTGCACTCTGACTGTAAGCACTTAACTTCCAGTTACACTTTTACCGATTTATCACAAACAGCTGGCAGCTCACGACTCGGCTCCATTCAGTTGCAGACTGTCGGCAGACTGCGAGTGTTCCTCGTCTCCTGTCCAAACCACAGTGTTCAGAGTGTGACTGTAACCTTATGTTTTCACCAGAGGAGATCTTTGAGCTCGCACAAAGACGTCTGGCTCTACAAAAATCTGAAAAAGCGACCGTCTCTCCTTTTTCTGTGACCTCAAAAAACTGTGTCCTGATGAGTTTATGGTCCCGGCTGCTGCGTTCAGGTCAGGAAGAATAAGATAAGAAGTTCTGTTTGTAAGGTCTAGTTAATATTGCAGAGAGAAAGGAGGCGTGACCACTATGTCACCATTAAACGCTCATGCTGAGGGTTCATCACTGATTACCGCGTGAAGCTACAATGGATACGTCCATGTTTTGTCGTGCTTGCAGTGACAGCAGCAGCGTCTCAGTGACTGGTGATGCTCAGTCCTCCCATCGAGGTTCATGTTTCTCTGGAAGTCGATCGTTAAATGATCTGGAGGAAGCTCTGCAGCAGCTCGAGCTCCTCGCTGCAGCTTCGTGAACCGCGCTGGTTTAACAGACGTACCGTGCGAGCGTACAAACACGCAGCGATGTTGATGTCTTTTTACCGGCAATGATGACATCATTCCACACCTCCAGCAACTTCCAGGTCTAAGTCTGTACATGTGATCCCCGGTAGACCCGAGCTACCATCGGGCTGTGTTTCTGTCACTGTCAGCACTCTCTTTCATGCAGCCCGTGGGCTTTGAGACGCTCCCCAGTTCAGATTTTTTGGCTTTCCGCTGGAGCACAAACGCACCCGGAGCACATTTCATCGCCGCTGAGCTCTGATCAAACAACTGTTGGCACACAGGTGAAAGGAACGTGTGTGTGTGTGTGTGTGTGTGTGTGTGTGAAAAGTCAACATCGTCTTTCATGTCTGTTTGACGGCGCTCTGCGCCCGCTCTCCCTCTGATCTGACGACTCTTCCTGTATATCTAGCATGACTGCCGGCCGTGTGAGTAAATGCCAGGCTCGCCGTCCCCCCGCCCTTTAACAAACACCCCGCTGGGACTGCAACCACACACGTCAGCGATTCCTCAACACGCTTCACTTCTGCGTCCCAGACCACAGAAAACAGTCTTAAATTAAATTATTCAAGATACATTTTACAGAAATGAGGTCGTCCGTCAGCAAGCTGGCTCTCCTCACTTCCTGTCACGTATCTGTAGTTCCTGTGAAGTAATCCTAAACACGTGGTTTCAGCTGTTTTTTTCTGCTCTTGCATATCTATGATGTAATACATAGTGGAAGCCCCACCCACCCATTCACAAGGAGTAGCCAATCAGAAAAAAGGAAACTGAACTGGTGGAGGGCTTGTTTCAGACAGGATGAACTGCAGGGCTGTGCCATTCATGTCCATGTCGCAGATTCGCCTGTGCACACCTGTGCATGTGTCTCTCACCACCAGTGTTGGTCAAGTTAGTTGAAAAAAGTAAATAGTTACTAATTACTGATTACTTCTTCAAAAAAGTAATTTTTTCAAAAGGAATTAGTTACTTTATTACTTAGTTACTTTTTAAAAATATAATACACAACCTGAATAGCTAATAAAGCAATAGATCTTTCAGCCATAATCCATCATATAAAATTTCAAATTGAAAACGTCTCTTTTTAAAACGTGTTTTATTAGTTTTAATCTTTCAACTTCATGCATCAAGCAAAAATTTAATTATATGTGTCCTCGGGCGGTTTAGTAACACAGTAAGGCAGCATGCCTAGGGGAAAGTACAGTAATCTAATTACTTTTTTGCAATAGTAATCCTTTACTTACTCGTTACTTGAAAAAAGTAATCGGATTGGTTACTGCCCACCTCTGCTCACCACACAACGAAGTGTGCAGCTTCTGTGAGTCAGACCACATAGATGCTGATGAAGCTGCTTCCCTGCGTTACCACAGCCGAGAGCGACACTTTAACGCTCTGTTTAGTAAGCGTTTCATATTTGACACATATTTGAGGTTTTTGTGACCTCTACGACATCAGTGTGATTTTTTTTATATCTGAAAAATTTGAAATTCCACAAGAATGCCAAATTATTCAAATGCCAGAAGTAGGGCTGGGCGGTATAAACGGTGTACCGTAGAAACGATATAAATTTGGCCCACGGTAGAGATTTTGACTATACGTTCTACCGCGATAGCGCATGTTGATGGTGTCGTTAAGCTGGGCCTGTTTTGGTTGAAAGAATCGCATCATCAGCAAATTATGCTGGACGACAGTAACAGCAAAGAGACGAAGCACATTTTAGAATATGTGGAAAGCCAAAAACTGCTTTCCTCCACTTCTGTACCATTGATTCAATGTTGAATTCTCACAGCTGCTCTGTTCCCATGTTGTTGCAGTATATTAATGACTAACCTGGTATTGTGGATGGATTATCTCAGTTGTTCTCCTGACTGAAGTTTGGTCCGTTTACAGCATCCTGCCATGCGACTGCATTTGTCCCTAACCATCAGGAACCCTCACGTCTTAAAAGTTAGCGTTCATCCTCCAGCTTCACTGTTTATGTTATGCTAACATAGCTGTGTGGCTAGCGATCACGTAGCACATCATTATATAGCAGCTAGTCCAACTTCAGTAACCCTACAAACGTCACTGCTGTTTAGTTTTCTGTCTTCATTTATGTTGGAAGTGATAGCAGAGCTGTACGTTTGAATGTTTTCAGAAATCTCTGAGTCAGAACATGATATATCATGTTTAGGTGGAAACTAGCGAGCTAACTTCCTGCTAACTTCTAACAATCCTGTTTTCATGGATGTCTGGATGTTAAACTTAATTGTTACACCTGGTAAAACAGCAAAGCTGATCATTTTATTAAAGATGAAAGCATTTAGACAGTTTTTAACTCTCAGTGATGCTGCAGTGTTCGTTTGACTTTGGGACCTGAAGCAGACGGAGTTGAGGACCCAGATTACTCCACGAGGCTTCTGACTACAGTAATGCTCCAACAATCCATCAAGCGGTGCGGCTTCATAGCTTACCCAAGTTATACTAAAACATTTGACAGATTTTTGTCTATCACATAAAACCGGTTGAAGATCAGTAAACACAACCACAATTCACACATAAGGCACAATGTTAAAATCTTTTAATTTTCTCAAAAATTAAGTGTGTGTATATCGCGATATCTATTGTTACCGTGCGTGCTTCAAATTATACCATGATATGGATTTTTGGCCATATCGCCCGGCCGTAGCCAGAAGTTTGGATGTGAATGAAGACAAAGACTAAAGAACAGCAACGTTTGGAGGGTTAGGGTGATGTCCTCGCTGATACCGTCCTGCAGGGCTGATGGAAACACTGTCACAGGAAGATGGAGGATTGAGGTTAAACTGTCCTCATTAAAGGTTTATGGGGAGACAAATTCCTGAAAACAGAACAAACTTCGGCCCCGAGAGCATCTGAGATGCTGCGTCTGCAGCACCAGGTCACTCACTGCTGCTCTGGATTAGCGGCAGTGAGAATGTCCTGATCCTCGGCTTCACGCCGGCTCGTGGATGAGTTGTGCACTCAGCTTTCCCAGCTCGCCATCGTCCCGCGTTTACCTCCTCCATCTCTCTCTGTGACTCACAGTTTCGGTGTCCTCATGTCCTTCAGACAGCATCGCTGTAACCTGCTCCCCTCCCCTGGGCCCCACCCTCTGAGGCAAAGACAGTAACAGAGCACCATGAAATGAGAGCGTACCCATCTCCACTGTGGAGCACAGCGAGACACTCGGCTCAGCAACCAACACCGACCGACTGAACTTAAAAATAAAGATCTGATCACGCTCGCTGATCTGTTTGCATCAGTTTGGTTCTGTCACTCATTCCAGATGGCAGGAGGTCACAAACACACAAAACGCCTGCTGTCATGACATCAGCCTCACCTCGCCAGCAAGCGGTCGAGCTAAAGTGCTGAGCCGATTAGATTAACCAGGTCAACTTAAGTCACCTGTTTGAGGGGATCATCGCCGTGGTAACTATTGAGCAGGTTGGGTTTGAGATAAGAGATCAGCACTCTCAGTCTGTGCGACAGCTCAGAGTTTCATAAACGTGTAAAGAAATCCACGATTAGGCGCGTTATGGGCTGTGTGCCATGCGAGGCTTACCGTTAGCCCCGCCCACAGTCCTCACCTAAACCTGGATGTAACACAGCATACTGGTGCCCCTCCAGCACCCTGCTGTCGAATTGCAGGTTTCTAAAATATCTCTTTGCATCCCGTTCTGCCACAGCCAGCACGCCAACGTCCCAACACCAGCAGGCAGCTTCTCCGCGATGCCCCGGGATGAAACGTGTTTTCCTGCTCAAACAAAGGATGTAGTAAATGTTTCAGACAGCGGCTCCCGTCAGCCTGAGTGATGCCGCTGAGGATCCGCTGGCACGCCGACGCACTCTGCGGCATGTTCCTGTAGACGGATCATCCAGCAGAACGTGTGTGCATGCTTGAGCAGCATGATGAGTGCATTTCCTTCCTCAGAAATCATTTGCAAAGATGATTTTTGAGGTACTTGGAGCACTGCAGAGGTGACGGGACTTCTTTTCTCCATTGCTGCATCACCTCCAGTGTTACTGCCACCTGTAGCTCAGAGGACTGCTGGCACAAGCCTGCAGAGCGCCCTCCCCATGCTACA
>VUQR01018521.1:0-16779 GCA_015108515.1 Hemichromis elongatus | reverse complement strand
CAAACCGGGACCCGCCCAGACACCAGCTCCACAGTCTGAGTCTTTTTTATTCACCACTTTCATCCAATTTGTCCCCCAAGCACTAAGAAAAAAGTAAGAAGCAAATATTGAGGCACGAAAAGCCAAATGTGCCAATAAATGTATGCACACTTCTCCACATCCTGAGGAGAAGTAAAGGAGACCGCCAATAAATAAATAAAAATAATATTTTTATTTGCTTTTCCACTTTTTTTGCATCACATGACTGACTTACCTCTGAGATCGCGTTTCATCAGCAGCCGTTTAAAGCTTCTTCTGGAGTACTCTAGTCCGATGCAGAAGACGTTCTCAGCTCTGGGGAAGTCGCCATGTTGAGCAGCACATTAAGAGCAGATACATGTGAGGTGAGACTCGATTTAGGCGCTCTAAGACTGCAAACCTGCTCATAGAGGGTCAACATGTCTGCCTACATTTGGTCCTCAGTGTTAGCTTCAGTTAGCAGGTGAAGCCTAGCAAACAGCTAGCAGCTAGAGCCGCCTGTGTCACCATCTACCTGTAAGTCAAAGAGGCCACGCCCCTAATAATGCAAACTGTAAGTCTGTAATTACTAAGTTGTGTCCAGTGCTGTAATAACACATGACGATCCTCAGCTGGTCGTGTCGTCACAACATTTTTATTATTTCTTTTCTACAGAAATGTCGCTGACATCTGCCAAGCTTCTCTACTTTGGGACCTGCTGCATGTAAAAAGAAAAAAACCCTCAGTAAAGCTGAGTAACCTGCTTCTATTTGCTCCCCTGAGGCTGAAGGAAGAACTCACTTATCCGAGCAGATTGACTGTATACTCGCCTTGAGCTGCAATTAAAAAAGAGCATTTGGCCCCCTGATATTTTAAGAAGGATTGGGTTATGAGGAAGACTGACATTTTTTAAGCCAGCTAAGGGTTTTCATTTTTTTAAAGGTGTTTTCTCAGCATACAAAGAGAGCAAACAGCATCGCGCATGATTTTCTGGTTTTAAATGTGGACTTTTTAATAAAAACTGAAGATTTCTGGTTGTGATTTTGAGGTTAAACGATAAGCAGGCAGGAAGAAGTAACAGCTGGTGGTAAAAAAGGAGCTAACACAGTGAGGTGATGTGATCATATTTCTTGGTTGAGATATCAGGATGTAATACTCTCAGTAAGCAGGCTCGCAGTGCTTTTAAGGATACAGGACAGAAGAGAGCCATAAATAATGAGAAAAAGTGGGATGGAAATATGCCGCGGACACCAGACGGTGATGAAGAACATAGAGGAGGAGGGGAAGACAGGCATGGAAAAAGAAAAGGATGAGCGAGATGAAAGACGGAAGAGGGAGCGAGGGAGAGGAAGCCGCTAATTCGGTGGCCAGGCAGGCAGGCGTGGAGGAAGGGATTTGGACTGAGCTCTGGTCCAGATCCCTGCCTGTTAGACTGACACAGCAACAACCCTGCCACCGGCCTAATCCTCCAAATCAGCCCTCCACCACGGGAGCAGAGACGAGCGAGGATTGGAGGGGAGGACTGCGAAGGGGAGAGGAAATAAGGAACGAGGACAGGATGAAACGTGGGAAGAAGTGGAGGGAAAAGATAAAGGATGGAGGGACGAGAGCGGGGGAAGTGAAAGGAGGAACGGGAAAACAACAGAGGGCCAATTTGGCTGAGAAGGATGGGGGACGGAGAGACAGGCGCGAGGAGGAGAGGCGGGCGAGAGACACCAGGGGAGAATGGAGAGGAAGGAGAGAGAGAGAGGCTGTTTGAGCTGGCGTTTCAGCTCCATCCAACAGCGGCTCTGCCCGCCACTAATGAGTGTGCTGCTGTGTGTGTGTGTGTTGATGTTGTGAGGGTGGGGAGGAGTTGGTGGAGAAGCCTGGCACTGCCACCCACCTCCCCCCTTGTTTCTGCCCCCCCACTCGCTCATTAGTATGATTGAATGCCCCCCTCCCTGCCTCGTCTGCTATCTGCCAGGGTCAGTGAGCATGCACAGCGTTTCCAAACCCACCACCCATCTCTCGCTATCTCTCTCCCCACAAAACAGACACCGCCTCTGGGCGCTTCTTGCAGCTCGGCTGGCCTCGCTCCCAACATCTGAGGAGTTGGAGGTTGTGGCCTTGAGTCACTCCCGCCTCTTTTACCTCCTCGGGAGGAAAAATGCTGCTTCTTCACTTTCGATAGTTTCCTCATCAGCCTCCTCCGCCTCCAGATCCCTGAAACGAGGACCGTTGTTGATTGGTAAAAGGGGTCAAAGGGCAATCAACCAGGTCTCCTCGGTGAGCATGGAGACCGGGCCACAGATTTACTTCAAACACTTTTCCCTTTTTCTTCTGGATACACTCACATTCATAAAACAGTGACACACCTGAAATGAGCAGCTATGGATTTATTTTTGGTGTTTTCAGGCGTCTTCTGTCCATGAACTTTAAAAGAAAAGATCTGGATCTCGTTTCTTAGAAGTCAGCACCCTCCTCTCCTTTGCTGCGAGGCTTCTTCTCGCCTCTCTAGAAGCTCCGTCTCTGGTCGGCGAGGTCTTTGCTGCAGAAGCAAAAGCCCTAAAGCTTCGGTAGATGAACCGGTTGAAGGACTGTGAGCAGTTACAGCTGACTCCCTCTGGCTCTTTGTCTCACCTGGTGAATGGTCGTCTGCTGTGCAGGTTTCCTGAAGATCCAGAATCTGCTGCAGATATCTGTACCTTCAGACATCTTGCTGTGGAGATGGTTGGAAACCAATGTAAGGAAGCCTGACAGGATGACAGATGAATGATGGGCGTGAAGGTCAAAGCATGTGACCAGGATGAATGCTGGACGAGGTGTTTCGGTTTCGTGGGCCCGGGAAAGTCAGAGCGCTGCCGCTGCAGCCCAACCAGACGGCTGGAGAAAGGATGGATGGATTAAATGTTCCTCCAGGCTGCACATACTGTTACCGCTGTTCTGATCTATGCTTTAAGTTTGAAGTTGGAGATTTCTGATGAGTCAAATTTCACCTTTTCTGTCACAAACATGGGCGTAGATTCAGTTTTAGTTTGAACGAGGGTCTGAAAGATCCCACCAGGACATTTTGGGAGTGAGACTTTTTCAGTCCTAGCAGAGCCATCCAGCAGGCCGGATTGGACCCTGTCGTGGCCAGCTTTTAGCCCACACGCCACATGTTTAACAGCTGCTGTGGAGACACGATGGTCGAAATGAGCCTCAGGTGTGGCGAGCATTTCTGTTGATGGAAAGAGAAAAGCGAGTGCAGTGTTGTGGGATGGTGCTCAGTGTGGCGTTACACAGTCACAAGGAGAGGCGCGCTGCCCTCCCCACCCCCCACCAAGGGCCCTCTTTAAAAATTCATTCAGTCAATAATGACCCTTCGCCCTCCCAGTCTCTCCGAGGAGCTCGCATAGCTGCCTCCTCCCACACTGCCGCCCTCTTCCTCAGCCTTACACACACACACACACACACACACACTAGCCGAGCCGCAGCAGCGCCATTAGCTCTGCTATCACGTACGGCTAACTGCTAGCTGCACGCTGCAGTCACATCTCTCATGATTAACAGCTTCTTCTGCGTCTGACAGATGTTGAAGTCGATTTTGCCTCAAACGACACAAGCAAAGAGACACCCGAGTTCACCAGTGGCTCAACAAATTAGCAATGCTATGTGGCGGCGAGATAAGCGTCACGCCACGCCGAGGACGGGACTTTGATCCAGTCGGCCATGTTGCCGGCTCTCCTCTGAGTTATCTGATTACTCTCTGCTGCATCTTGGAGCAGGAGAAGACAGTAAATTATGTGTTTCGGGGACGTTGGAGTGGCACCAGGACCTGGATGAAAAGCAACAAATTGGATGTGGTGCAAGTCTGGGCGGAGAGCCAGGCTGTTCCTCGCAGCAGTGTCACCGAGAGCCTCTGAGCGCGAGCCATATTTGAACTTCATTTGGCACTTATGCAGAGTAGGACTTCTTCTCTTGTTTCTTCATTCACAGGCGAAGATTAAAACGGACGTTTAATTGCCCGAGCGAAGATAAACAGGAAGTCCACTTATAACTGAACTTCATGGCCACGACCTTCAAAACAGCAGTCAATAAGAATAAAAACAGCCCATCACATGCTGGCGACCTTGGGCCGCAGCCTAATCTAAGATGATATGCTGATGTGGGGATTTCCTTTAGGGGGCGCTGTGCAGACGATTTATTTTTTTTAATTTTTTTTTTATAAACAAAAAAAATCTAATTGGCAGAATATTTGTCATTGAAATGAATCCCTGTCAGCAACATTAAAGTAACTAATAATATCATGGATATATCATGAGCACTTTTATTTTATGTGCTCAAACATATTTTAACGAGTCTAAATTCTTTTAGCTTTTTAAAGCATTTATTCAACATAAACTCTTGTGCAACCACTTATCTAAAAGCATCTGCATGAGGACACGGGGCCAAGAACGAGCCTCGAAATCACACCGTATTTTATATTCTGCTCCAGTCAACGCCGATGCTAGCTGATGAAGCTGCATTTTCAGTTCTTGTTTGTCTGAGGGGCCCACACCTACCACACAACACCCCTTGACAGTTTGTGTTTGGCGATGCTAATACCAGATCACGACTTTAGCATTTAAAGCTGATTCAAACCTGGTACACCAGCGAAGGCGAGGCGGGTGAGGTTTTCCCAGAACGTTGATTCTGTTCATTGAGACGTAGAGTTTTCAAGAAGAAATGTCATCACTCCGTTAAGATGCTTCATTAGTCTAGGCTGACCTCTCCAACCTTATAAACACCACAATTACACAATGACCCAAAGAGTTTACTTTCATGACTGTTAGTGTGCAAAATGTCGTGATCATTGGTCGGTGGCTGGGAGTGACATTCACAGAGCTGAGGAATGGCTGCAGGGAGCTAGATCCCCACCCCAACTCCTTTCTTCTGTTATAAATATCATAGTTCTCTGGGTCAAAATTACATGTCACGACCTTGTGGTTAGGCTTAAAACACAATCCCAGGGTCATAGGTGCATCATTAGGTTGGGGTTCGTCCTTTTGGGTTACCTGGGCTTGAGCAGAAGGAACAACAAGATGAGTGGCCGATGAACATCTGAGAGAGCAGGAAACATCGGAGATATGAAGCAGATCACAGAGATAAGGAGGGGCAAGGTTATGGATGCACTTAAACTTGATAACTGAGATGTTAAAGTTTATCCTGGTTTCTATGGGCAACCGGTGAAGCTGTTGAGGAATTGGGGTGTTGTGGTCTCTTAAGGGAGTACGAGTGATGACCCGAGCTGCAGAATTCTGAAGAAGTTGAAGTTGATGGAGGGACTTGTATGGGAGACCAAATAGGAGGGAGATGCAATAATTGATCCGGGGACTATTAAACCTGTGGACAAGGATGGCAGCAGCATGGGGAGGAGGGAAGGGACGGAGTCGGTTAATGTTACATAAGTGAAAATAAGCAGATGTAGTTAATGTGAGACTGGAATGAGAGAGTGCTGTCAAGTATGACACCCAAACTCTTTACCTGCAGGGAAGGAAGGATGGGGGGATTTTCAATATTAATGGAGAATCTGTGAGATTATGTTAAGGTCAAGAGTAAAACCTTTTTGTTACTGCTAAGTTTGAGAAAATTGAAGGAGAACCAACCAAGACCTAATCTCCATAAGACAGTTCAAGAGGGAGGAAGGTGGAAGGGATGAATTGGGTTTGGAGGAGATGTAGAGCTGGGTGTCATCAGCATAACAATGAAAATTGATATTATACTTTCAGAATATAACTGTTGACGGTCAGCTTGGAGTGGAGGCACTGCTTTCCGCCAGGCCCCATCAAGCTCCCTTAGCTGTCATTTGTAGCTGAGATGATTAGATAATGGAAATATGACCAACATTTCTACAAACTGTGGTGACACAGACGGACCTCCTCTCAGTCACTGAGACTGAAGATGTCACCTGGATGATGATGAAATGTTTCTCCCACTGAAAACGCTACATCCAGATGACCAGAACCAACTTTTTGGCTTTTCCTTACCTCAGGGGTGTCCAACTCCAGGCCTGGAGGGCCGGAGTCCTGCAGGCGCTAGATGTGTCCTTGATCCAACACAGCTGAGTTAAATGTCTAAATGACCTCCTCAACATGTCTTGAAGTTCTCCAGAGGCCTGGTAATGAACTAATCATGTGATTCAGGTATGCTGACCCAGGGTGAGATCTAAAACCTGCAGGACACCGGCCCTGAGGCCTGGAGTTTCCCGCCCCTCAGCTGAGCAGCCGGCGTGTTTCAGATGCAAACCCAAATGCAGACACAGGAGAACAGAGCTTGAATTCAAACAATAAACAAACCTTTTTTTGGCTGATGGCAGATGGAAACATGAAAACTATGATAAGCGATGGCTTGAATTGCAGACTATGATTAACTCTGACGTGGATAACAGACGACGCAACGCTGGACACAGGACGACTGAGGACATAAATACACACATGAGGTGATCAGGGGAAGTGGAGACACACGAGGACACAGCTGACTAGAATGAAACATAATGAGAACACACGGGAGAGTAAAACTAACCACATGAACACACACACGACCTACTTCAAAATAAAACAGGAAACCAGACATGACAACACTAAGCTTCCAGACCTGAAACACACGATAAATTCGACAAGAATCCAAACATGGAAACAATAAATAACAACAATAATGGCTGCCTTTAACCTAAGCTACGGAAGAATAACACATGATGACAAAGCTAGCACGAGCTGCGTCAGAGCCCCAGGCTGTGACACCTGGATGACTGAGCATGCATCACGACTACTTGACTTCTACTAGTTATGAAAAACACATTTAATCATTGCTCGGGCTCCCCAAACTAGAGTGTTTATTGGATAATCGATGGAGACCACGCCTACACCTGTGCACAGTCCTGAAGGGACAAACTGCATTTCTTCAGATCTATTTACCTCCTTTAAATGACACAAACCGCCTGAACTCTAGTCCAAGAGCAGTTCTATATGTTAATGGACGCTCATTTTTCTCTTTAAACATATTCAGAAATCCATTTTAAGATCATAGAAACACATTATTTAAAATCCTATGCACCGTGGCTTCTCTCAGTCTTCCACTAAAAGCTTTGGGGAATGCCGACCTAAAGCAGCAGCATCACCTTTGACCCCACCTGTGTCTGCTCCCATTACCACCCATTACCACCATTCACGGCTCTGAGAGGAGGTCCCTGGTGGCAGCGCGTTCTCCTCGCGGTGCACTCCGGTAAGGGGGATTCAGCTTCTCCTCTCCATCACTTCCTCCTTCCATTCATCCATCATCAGCGGGCTGCTAAATGGAGCAGAGCGCCTCGCTTCTGACCCCTTTCAATGAGCCAAGGGGTCCTCCAGGGGTGCCGCGCTCCCTGTGGTCCCGGGGGGTGCAATTTGGATCGAGCCGCTCACATCGGTAATGTCCTGTTGCTTTCAGGCTACATTAAGCCTCTGGACATACCCTCCATCTACTCCACGCAGACCTCCGTCTGTCTGCATGCAGACGTCCGTTCACTCGGCTGACTCGGGTTTGGTTCACACGAGGAGAACAAAGCAGCGGGAAAAAGGGAAAATAAATCTGTGTCTTTATTTAATGCATCTCAGGAGAAAGTCACAGATTTTAATTGTGACACGGGGAACTTTCCACGGAGAGCTGTAAATTACAATCTTTCCATTATTCCTGAGTCTCCGTGCATCTCTGCCTACCCGTAAATACTCACTCATCTACCAGCTCTCTAACCCAATCCTCAAGTCCTCACCGCTCCCCTCTCATCACTTCTCCTGCCACCCATCCATCCGCTTGTCTTCCCCCATCCATCAGTGCATTTACTCCCTCTGTGCCTTTAGCACTTCCACACTCCCCCGTCCATTATTTCATCCCTCCCTTCTTATTTTCCTCAGACCATTCAGCCTCTCCATCCATCTATGCCAGCCTCCGTCCATTCCTCACTTCACCCATCCATCCTTTACTCCTGTCACCTTCTTCCTCGTTCAGAGGTCATTTCTGTCCGGCGGCCGTCTGCCTGCCAGAGCCCTTCAACCCCAGCGAGTGAAGAGGACCTCATTAAAGACATCGAGATCTGAGCCGAGCCACGTGAAAAGGTCTCGAGCAGCCTGAGCTCCCGGGGATAACTGTACCCACACGGACCACGTTATTAGAAAATACAGTCATGTTCAATATAAACAATATAAACATTCACCACAGAACATATGTGACAGGAAGTAAAGACGAGAAGAATATTTAGACTGTAAGAACTCAGGAGGCGCTGGCATGGTGACTCCCACAGACCGCTGGCAGCTGGGAGCCACTGGATTCCTCCTGAGGTCAGCGTCCTGTTCCAGGAAAGCAAAACATCTGAAAGTGTGTGTCTGAAACACACAGGCGAACACTGGCTGGTGTGAGCATCAGGATCCAGAAACCTCCAAAGAAGAGCTCTGCGTGTCCTTCAAGAAGCCTGGAGAACTTTTCCTGAAGATGATAGAAAAGCTGCTCAGAGAGTTCAGACGGCGCTGAAGACCAAAGCTGCTCGCGCCAAATGTTCACGTTCAAGCTTTGACTCATTTAAACTCTGCTTGTATAAAACAAGTATTTCCAGGGTGTTTTCCAGCTCATCGCTGTGGCTGTTCCCAGAAATGAAGAGCCTCCCTTCTCTCTATATTTTGCTCAGTACTTTATTTCGACCTTCTGACTCTTTGCTTCTTTTTGCTTCAGCTGCTTCATTTGAGTTCACTGTTTACGCTAAAACGAAGAGTAACGCTGCGTTCCACTTGCTCTGTTAAATGCCAGCAGGTATCGACAAATTTAAACTAAAAATCACAAACTTTAAATTTATTCATTTTTTGTTAATAAATTCCGGGCCCACTGACATAGACTGTACATAAAAGATGGACAGAGCCGCGGCAGCACCCAGCGAGTCTCATTTTAAAGCCTCGAGCTGGAGCCGTGAGTCTGAGGAGCATCTCCTGGTTTTTATATCTGTGACTCCGTGATTTGAGCTTCACGTTTTGTTCCGTGAGACCTGAACTGAAGGAAAGCCGCCACCTCCTTCAGGCACACCTGTGCGTCCAGCTCTTACATACAGGCAGGGGCTGATGGCTGCACTTCCACTTCTTAGATGTAATTCTTCGGTTCATTCGATGCTTTTTTTAAAGACTGGTCGTCATTCCAAACCAGGGTTAGTCCTCGCTCATATTTCAATTAAAATAAACTAATCCTCTCATCAAATTCCCTCCATTACTTCTGGAGCTTCTGATCCTTCCTCATAAAGGAGACATTGATCATCTTTGTATTATTGGCCGATACTCAACTCCAGATTATTGGATTTGTGACAATCATCCAAAAGGCATACTGGGAAATATTAACATCCAGCCCAGAGCCAGGAGTGCTGCGCAGTCACGGAGCCGGCTTTAGTTCAAATAATTCCCCGTGAGGAACAATCAGACCCACCCAAACACACTCCTCTAACAAGTACACAATCAGCCTGTTTTAGATGCAGCACCTGGATTCTCCTGCAAATCCCCTCGACGCACCGAGCAGCACAACGCAAAACAAAGAGTCGGCATCGTCAGCCTGCAATTGAATCCTCCATTGTAATCCCCTAGTTTTTAATCAAGCCGTGTAATTACTGCCTATGATATAGCATTAGTACTCATAGCTTAAATTATGATTGCAGAGAAACTGTGATTATTTCTCTGGATCTAACCCTTCCTCTGCTGCTATCATTACGGCCATATTCGCTCTCAGCAATGGGATAACATCCACCCGCAGGTCAGCCCATTTTCTGCCTCGTTCCACGGGTGTCCACGCCGTTCTTAACAAATGTACCTCTGCAGCGCCTCACAGAGCGAGAATAGCTCCAGATGAATAAAGCAATCAGTGCTTGGTGGGAACCAAAGAGTCATAGAGGCTGATTGCACGGTGGGAGCTGCAGAGCGGAGCTCCTCAGACTCTCTCCATGCTCGGAATAACAAGCTCCATCGCCCACAGTGTGAAACAACAGACTGCTAATTGGAATCAGCACGCCTCTCCCCGAGTTTATTCTAATATCTGCCGGCTGCCTGCTTCATCTTATAGGTGAGGTCTGGGGGCGTGCTGATGCTGACGCTGTCGCGTGTGACGCAGACATCCGCCATGGCGCCTTTCACAACGCGTCGAGACAGACGCACCTCTTGAGGAAAGCCAGAAAAAGGAGATCCTACCGTTCGCACGCGACGAGTCTGACCTCGGTCTGACTCACACGGAGCGCCCACGCATCGGTCCCCGAGGCCAAGACGAGTGTCTGTGGACACTTACGGTCAGCTGACCCGTCGCCTCGATCAAGTCACGTGACCCTGACTGGGTGCACGCCTGGTCATAAAGTGTGTGAAATGTTGCTGAAACTAATGAATACACACATTTATTTAAATATAATGACAATGTCCTCGGAGACGTTTAAACACTTCCTGCAGAGATTCTGCAAACACTCGACGAATGCTCTGCAGGTGGTAACAAAACCATAGAGCCTGCCACACAAACTGGGAACCCTTTCAAAGTAAAAGTTGTGCCTTCCTGTCAAAAACAATACGTTTCACTGTAGCTCGCTGTCAGTCAGTGAGAGTTTAGCTAGTTTGAGCTGGTTTTGCTCCATGATGTTAAAAACAGGCACATATTTTATCCACCACAGCAACACGCCAGAGATGTCGATTCACATTTGTGGCAATGAACACATATACCATTAAAGTATCACAGCCACACACAGAAATACAGGACTCTACAACTGGGCAAACTGGGCTGAGCTTCCAGTGGATTCTGGATTGACAGCTGGACCATCCTGGACGTGTCAGCGCTCTCTCCTCCGGATCACGGACCCTCGTCGTTCTCTCGTGTTTTCCAGGTGAATGCAGAGCAGCTGTTTCAGAGCCCTCGTTGTGCGTGTTCAACACAGCAGCTTTAAGATCAAACTGTTCCTGCGCAGCAAACACAACCCACACAAACTCACAGCCGCACACTTGCAGGGCTTGTAGACGTGCTCATACACATGCAAAACATGTACGAGGTGGAAGCGGAGCGCAGCCACGACTGACTGACTGCAGGGCTGCGTTACGTTACAGCTGGGAAACATGCGGACAGCTGCATGCCCAAATCCATCATCCATCTTCTTAACAACTTACCCAAAATCAGGGTGGGGGGGTTAGCCTGGACAGGTTTCCAGTCCATCACAGGATCGACACAGAGACACACAAACATTGGCCCTCTCACTGCCGCAACCACAGTTTAGACTCAGGACCAACCCACCAACCACGTGTCTGGATTGGTGTAGATGTCAGGTATGACTGGCAGACAAACGCACCCCAGTAAACTTGTGCCAGAAGCAAAGGACTCCAGCTTACACCGAACTGCCACCTGGTGCCAGGTTTTGGGTTTCTTTGCATAAAAAAAGATATTTCCATCATAACTTGTTGCAGAAGTTTAATAAAAGGAAAATTAAGAAGTGATACGCGAGTCTCCCACACACAGCGCTACTGAATGTATGCCCCTCGATCCGCGAACAAAACCCACACCAGTGTCAGAGGTCAACTGGGACATCTGGAGAAATCCCACACAGGCGTGTTCAGGTTAAACCAAGAAAAATGATCTACTGAGCGCTCAAAACACAGGAACAAGCTGAAACTGAGAAAACAACAGTGAGTCTGATTGGTTAAACACATCACTGGGAGGTAAACTGGTGAGCTGAACAACACAAAGTAAAAGTAGAGGACAGAGACAGTGACGCCTCCGGCAGCCTGAGCAGCATAGCTAACCGAGGACTCAGGGTCACCTGGTCCAGCCCTAACTATATGCTTCAGCAAAAAGGAAAGTTTGAAGCCTAATCTTAAAAGTAGAGATAGTGTCTGTCTCCTGAATCCAAACTGAAGCTGGTTCCATAGAAGAGGGGCCTGAAAACTGAAGGCTCCGCCTCCCATTCTACTTTTAAATACTCTAGGAACAACAAGTAAGCCTGCAGTGTGAGAGCGAAGCGCTCTGATAGGGTGATATGGTACTACAAGGTCATTAAGATAAGATGGGGCCTGATCACTGTACGCAAGTAATCTCAATGTAGCATTTTGGGTTAACTGTATTACAGTAGTCCAGCCCAGAGGTAGTAAATATATGAACTAGTTATCTGTTTGATCGAGGTCGACAAGCATGTTCCTGTCAGGGCTGCCGAGGTAACGCCAGCGTGGGTTTATCACACCGGCCGGTCGGCAGAGAGGGAAGCATGAGCTGGAGCTCATCTCGCTCCAGGATGATGAATTACCTGATTTGACAATGGTGGGTGGAACCACCATTATCCATATCTCAACAGCTTAACAAGGGTTATCACACACAGGAGCGGCGAGAGAGTGACGGCGAGGGTGGAGGCGTACGTGTGTTTCTGTACACACACACAGCAGCTACCAGTGCCACCACAGTCTGCCTCACAGCAAACGTTACAACGCTATGTTTAATGCCGATCATCTGATATGTGGGCGGAGCTTAACAGGTGGCAGGAAGTAGCAGATCTGCAGTATCATTATGTCTATTAAATATTGGAAAAACCACCAAATGTAGAGAAACGTGTGTGTGTGTGTGTAACGATGTGCAGCTGTAGTTCGTGGTGTGTAATATCTGCCGGAGCTTCCACAGACTGTCTCCAACTAAAGATGACCAGTGTGGGCTCTGTGGGTCTGCTCATGCCTCCTCTGTAAACGTGCACCCGTCGCTTTAAGAAGTGAAGAAGTGATAAAAATAAAGCGGCTCTTAGAGTAATCTTTAATTCAAGATTAGCTTCTTGCTTGTCTCACATCACAGTTCAAACTGGGTTTAACTTCACGTGGAGGATCATCACCGGAGCTGAGACTAGAGATGAGTCTGATCCCAATCGTCGTCATCATCCTGGCGTGTGACAGGAAACACTGGCCTCTGTGTGCACACAGTTTCCAGACAGAAATACATTTAGCACAGCTGGATTTGACTTATTCAGGGTGTTAGTGAGCAGATCACTTTTCTGGGCTTGCTGACCGTTCAAAGAGCTTTAGATTTTACTGACACATTCATTCACAGCTTTATCCTCTAAATCAGAGAATCCTGACTAAGTGGACCTTTCCAGGATCTCATTTCATTTTAGAAGTGATGGAAAAAGCTGTGAGAGAGATCCAAACATGGGCTGTCTCGAACACTGGGTCAGCTTCAAGGGTGAAGCTCCTCACTGGTGCAGATGTTGTGGTAAAGACGGAGCTTTCTCTGTGTCTGCTGGTCGGTTTCTCTCATCCTCTGCTTTCCAGCCATGCTCCTCAGGGGTCCAGTAGGAGATATAACATCTGTGTTCGTTTCTATGCTGATGACCTACAGCTATATCTTCCACTAGTGTCTCAGGATACCCTGCAGTCTCTTGATGTCTTGAGGAAGTTGAAAGCTGGATGACTAATGAATGATCATCTTTGGTTCAACCAAATCTGGAGCTTAGCTCAGTCTCACACAAAGAGCTGTGTGTTGGCTTCAACAAACATATTTGTTATCAGTTGAGACTCATCGCCAAACTTCCTACTTTCTCATTTCTGACCTTCCATGATGTGGAAAAGTCATCCTCACCTTTACTGCTTTCACTCCCGTGTCTCTATTAAAGCGTTTGCAGCTCGTGCAGAAGAAAGTCTGAGTGTCTCATGCAGTCCTGGCCTCACTGCTTCCCGTCCGTGGTAGAACTCACTTTAACACCGTGTTTTTGAATGGGCAGGCTCTGTGTTACATCACTGATCTCATTCATTTACATTCAGCTCCCAGGTCAAAAAGCAGAGTTTGCAGTTGCTGCTCCGTGATTGTGGAATCAGTAACAAGCAGCACCTGCTCGCTGCTTTCAAGTCTAAGACTCAGCTTTACTCTGTGGCCTGAACGCTGCTGTCATTATGTGTCTGCTTACTGTTGAAGTCTTAATCCTGCCCTCCGTGTGTCCACGTTTGACCTGTTTTAAATGTAATTACATGCCTGCATGCGTGTTCAGGTAGACATACTAAGCTGTGTTTGACTGTAAATTCATTTTAAGACACGACCTTTACAGTTTCTGGAGTTGCACCTTGACCCTCGGCAGCTGAGATAACATCGATGTTTCAGCTGTGACTGCACAATTATCACCATCGCATCAATTCCTCATTGAAGACTAAAAATACAGGCAGAGGTGGCTGTCATCCACCTGAGGAGTGCAAACTCAGAGCTGAAAACCTGCACAGCTAAAAATATGAAAACACGCATCCAACTGCAATCAGAAGCCACAAACATGTTCACACAGCGTCCACCCTTTGTGTTACTGAGCGTGTGCAACCCTTCTTGTTTTTTCTTCCTTTTTCCCACCCCTCCTCACCCCTTTTTAATTAAAGCATGCAGTAAGTGTGAAATTAACTCTCTCCTACACCAGGCCTGACAGCTCCGAGCGGGAGGAGGGAGAGTCAGACGCCTTTGTCTCTGCACATAATTAGAGAGATGGAGAGAAAGAGATGGGAAGAGCAAGGAAGAGAGGAGCAGTCGGTCAACCGCAATGAGAAACCAGCGGCAAGAGATAAAAGAAAAGGAGGAGAGGAGGTGATAAAGCAGAGGGAGGAAGATAAAGTAAGATGGAGAGGGGCATCAAGAGGAGAAGAGATCTGGGGATAGGAGAGGTTAAAGAAAGAAAGAAGGTATGTGTGGGTTTGTGAAGGGGTCATTACCACCTGCATTAAAAAAAAAGCTCACGGCGAGGATAATGTGGCGACGAGCTGCCGCACTGCCTCGATCTGCAGAGAAGAAGCAGAAGAAAGAGGTAGCGGAGTCGTGCCAGACTTGATAGATGGCACAATTTGGAAAAGGAGAGAGGCAGGGAGTCTTATGAGTTTAAGAATTGATGAAGACAAAATGGGCCCGGGTAGTGGGGGTAATAACTTGTGGGGCTGCGTGCTGCTCGTTATGGGCCGTGTCCCCGGCTCAGCCCGCCTCTGATAGACGGTTTCCTCACCTTCCTCCATCCGCCGGCGCCTCCCCTCCGCAGCCGGGATGAGGAAAGGGAGGAGCGCGGCGCCGGTTTGGAGGAGGACGAGGCTGAGTGTGGTGGAAAGGTAATCGGCTGCAGCACCGAGATGGGGCCGCTTTACCCATCTGTCTCCATGATTGGAGCTTCAGCTCAGAAGCTCCTGTGAATCCGAGTTCTCTGGTTTTGACCGAGGACTGAAACACAGACTCGAGCGGAGTCATTCAAAAACACACAACCAAGATACACAAGTGCACATTGGCAACTGGTTCACACACTTGATCTTACTGGTCAGTGAACTTGTGACAGCAGCTTAAAAATTAGAGAGCGATTTTTAGTTACTGAGCTTTAGCTAAGCTGGTGCTTTGTAATCTTTCCATAACCGAGTGTTTGGGAACTCAAAGAGCCTGGAGAGCTCTCCCGGGATCCCCGCCTTCTACTGTGAGCAGCACTCAATGGTTTCCATACAAAGATGGATTTATAGACCACCTGGAGGCATATCCCTGGGATCACTGTCAGCGCAGTTTTACCTGCATCCATGCACAGCTAAGAACCAGTTAGCTGGCTCTGAAGCACAACTACAGACACACTGTTTTATTATGAAGACGTTTAAATTGTTTAGAGTAGATCATTGTTTTCTGTTGTTGAGGCACAAACCACCAGTCATAGCTTTCTCAAAGCGCCTTCATTTGGTTTTGTCCACAGAACACAGAGTCAGTGCTTTAAAGTAACTGGTTCTTATAAAGAGCTTTTCTCCTGTTCCTACAACATGTTTCTATTACCATTCAAGTCTTCTATATAACTGTAACACTCTTCATGCAGAGTGGAGCAGCCTGGCATCAAACCACCAACCTTCCAATTAATGGAAGCCCTGCTCTACCTCCTGACCACAGCCAACTCCAGCTGGGTCCTGAACCTGCCTGACGAATGACTGAACAGTAGAACTGTTATCGTGTGGGTAACAAGTTACAAAGTAATGTGTTATTGTAATCACATTACATTTTTCAGTAACAAGCTTCTGTAACGCATTACTGTACTGGATAGAGTAATTACATGTCGTTACCTTGGAGTAACTGCAAATTTACAAGAAATTTGTAATTTTTTTCTTTTTCTCTTCCTGCACTGCTGTGACAGTCAGCTCTGGAGGAAATCTGAGGAAACATCTGTTGAGTGGAGATATTGACATTATTTTTATTCCATAAAAGTTCAAACTGCATCTGGACAAAAACAAGTGCATTATACTGCTAACACACCGTCGGCTCTTTGCTAAGATCTGCACAGCATGCTAACGCTGAGCTAGAGCTGAGTGTATGCAGACTCCGGCACAGCAGCCAGAGCCTGAACCTCAACAGGTAACAATTTGATCCTGGAGGATTTTCCGTCGTGTGTGTGTGTGTGTGTGTGTGTGTGTGTGTGTGTGTGTGTGTTGGGAATAATAAATAAATGTCAGTGGTTTTACGTGCATGATTTTATGAAGCAGATATCTCTATGTACCACAGGCCTTCAAGCTGGCAGTAGTTAAACCTTTACTTAAAAAGCCGTCTCTAGACCCAGCCATCTTAGCTAATTATAGGCCGATCTCCAACCTTCCTTTCATTTCAAAAATCCTTGAAAGAGTAGTTGTCAAACAGCTAACAGATCATCTGCAGAGGAATAGCTTATTTGAAGAGTTTCAGTCAGGTTTCAGAGCTCATCACAGCACAGAAACAGCTTTAGTGAAGGTTACCAATGATCTTCTTATGGCCTCTGACAGTGGACTCATCTCTGTGCTTGTCCTGCTAGACCTCAGTGCAGCGTTC
>VUQR01018517.1:4205-16365 GCA_015108515.1 Hemichromis elongatus | reverse complement strand
CCTCAAGGAATGTAAATGACTGTGTTTATTTGTTAAAATTTAAAGCAGTCAAGTAAAACGCTGAAATGATTTTCTGTACTGTGACTCTCACAGTTATTCTGTGTCTATTACCATTATCTGCTTGCTGTGCCAGCCTTTGCATGCTGTGCAACAACAACAAAACAGAAGAGTCTGCAGACGTTTCGCTGTCCTTAGGCACAGTGGTGCATTGAGCAAGTGTCGCAGCCTGCACCGTTTGTGTATAATAAGACAAATGACTTGTTAAAAAGAAGAGAATTGTTGGAATTAAAAACTATCAAATGACTGATCATCAACAAGTGTGACCATCTCTATAAAAGCTGTGGTTTTGATGGTGTTAACACAATACCACAATCTTCAAGACAGTGAACATCCCAGTAAATTCACCCTAAGATTAGACCGTGCGATACTGGACTACATCTGAGACCCTACAGGCTTCAGTTAGTATGTAAAATGTTAAAATTAATAACAGTGCAGAGACCTGACTTCTGAGACCTAAAAAACTGAAAGCTTATTTCTGAGACCTGACGGCTTATTTCTGACCTGACAACTTTTTGTCTCAGTCCTGAGACCTGACGGATTTTTCTCGAGATCTGAGGATGTACTAAAATGTACACTGTACCCCAGACCACCACACTACCTCCACCATGTTTAACTGTTAGTATCATGTTCTTTTTTTGAAATGCTGTGTTAATTTTTTTTTCTTTTTTTGTTGTTTTTGCTGTTTCCTTAGATCCATACATGCTTAATAATCATACATTTGATTATTAAGATCAAGCCAACTTAAATTTCAGACTTAATGAAAAGTTATAAAAAAAGAGTTTTTATGACTCATCTTAAGGTCAGTTATATTAATGCAATAGTTAAAAAATTTCCCCTTAAAACTAAAAAATGCCATGGTAATTTAACATATGAGAAATATAAAAAAAAATGTGCTCGAGTTAAAGAGTGGCAAAACAGAGAGTGGTGCCAATTTGTTACAGTGACATAAATCTGGAAAAATCTGGTCACAGAGCCCCAGATGGCCTAATAGCATGTACAGGGTTTTTACTGATGGCTGCTGGGATGAATGGAGCAGAATGGAGAAGCTCTTCCAAATGTAAATGTATAACAAAGAAGTGAAACGTACAGTCCTTAAAACTCCCATCTGAAGAAGATTATTTTAGATAATAAACTATATTTAGTTTATTATTTTTTTTAATTTGCATGAGAACATCATACTCCACTGTATACATTGCTGCCTCATAGATTACAAGTTAAAAATCAGATGCATCCATTTTTTCCTTCTCACCAACAAACGAAAATAATGACATAGATGCTTTATGATATAAAGATGGGCACCTCTTTGTAACTATGCTTTCCTTTTGCAAAACAATGCTATCAGATAGTTGTAGCCAAAAAGATAAAATCCACCTTCACCTGTTCAAATCCAGGCTTTTTATCTTGGGCCAAAAAGCATGTCTTAATTACATAATTACCAAAGCCCGCTGAGCCTCTTTCTGATCTTCTAGGATGAAAACCAGTCCAATTACCTCAAATGCTAAAAATATGAGATCAGCAGCAGAGAAGAGGATTAAATCAATATTATGGTCCAATCTAAGGCAATGCTCCAATAACAAAAAAGAGAGTAATGGAAAAATCATAGTGCTCAATGTTTTTGCTTCCGAACATTACTCATCTGGCTTACTCAATGGAGTCTTATCCCGTCATGACAACAGCATGGAGTAAAAGGTCACCTTGGACTGAAGTATGTTATCTTTGCTTGAATTTGCTTGAGGCAGCAGTTACTGGAGATTTAACAGCATGCCATGATCACCACTCTGTCAGGTTTGGTAAACCCTGACAGAAATCTTGTCAAAAGTTGAAAAGTTGACAGTAGATTAGAATTGAAAGAAGAACATCACTGCCAGTTGATGCTATCTTTTTTTTCTGCCTTGTATTTGTGTCACCAGCTGACATGTGACCCAAACACCAAAAGGATATTCCTCCCGGATGCTGCACCAGATGATTGACCTCCATATGACAAGATCAGAGAAGGAGGCTTTGATCTGTGACCAGATCCTCATCTTCATCCGCTGGTCTGTCTTTTCCTGTCCTTTCTAACTTGTATAGTTTCTCATCAATCTTAGTTGTCAGATTTCATTGTTGTGCCATGGTTTGATATTTAAGTATGTTTAATTATATTTTCTATTATACAAATATGTATTGATATTTGATATGTGATCAGAGGTTTGGCAAGTTCCTAATACAGAAGCTAGTTGAAACGTCATGATCAACGCTGCATTTGTCATGTACACAAATGCTGCTGTGTCAAAATTCAAGCACTATCCAGCATTGCCTCACAATCTACCACAAAATCTCAGTAACATACACACACACACACACCATGACATGAGTGTATATTTTTTAACATATAAGTGGTCAAAACATTTAAATTCTTTACAAAAACAGTACTCACCCCTCAGAACTTGATCTTTTGTCACAGTAACGTCAATGATAACTCAGATCTGAGGGCCTGGTGACATACTTACCCTGCTCTCTTATCTCCTTCCCCCTTGAAGCCCTACTATATTTTTGCTTTGCCTGCTAAACATAATTTATAATGCCACTGTGCTGACGACATTTACTATAAACAAATTGTTGCATTGTTGACGTCAACCGGTTCACGAGTGTTTTCTATGAATGACAAGAAGTTAAGTCAGGAAGTATAAGTGATACATTTCCCACCATTTCCATCTACGATCAAAACCTTCCAGAGACAGCGCCTGTTTTAAATAATTGAGTGCAAAACGCCTAAGTAAATATTTGGTGCATAAAAAAGTTTAGGCTTTGGTTTGCAGTCTGTCCACCTTAACATAATTGTGAATATATATATTCTGTGTGACCCAAAGGATCGGTATGATATTCCTTTTATTTGATTCCAGGGCTGATACAGATATGCTGATACAGATATGTAGCTAACCGAAACCCCCTGAGAAGTGTTTCCAGCAAGTCGTACAACAAAACATTCTATGCTGGGAATTATTAAGGTCATGGGTCATGTATCAGGCTACCGAAAGTACTGTAATATAGCTTTAAATAGGGTGGCCCTGAAAGGCCAAATGGACTGCAACTTAAGAAAAAAACAGCAATATGAAAAACGCTGGAATAGGACACAAAACACAACAGGAATGGGAAAAAAGAAAACCAAAATAGGAAAAACTGAAACTGAAATAGGAAAAAAGAAAGTAGAAATAGAAAAAAACAGAAATAGGAAAAAATGGATTTCCAAAAGCACAAGGGAACTGTTTCTGGGGAGACAATAAGCTGACGGACCAGTTGCAGGAAACAACAAATGCTAAGAATTGCGATGGGAGATGCTTAAAAGAAGTTAAGGATCTATCGATTTTGTGAGTAAAGTAAAGATGAGAGGTAAGTGTATTAGCCTAAAAATCTCTCATCAGTATTATATGAATGATTAGATTAAAACACACTTACCTAGCACGTTTTGGTTCTTGCAACTGGAAAGTTTTTATTGTCTCTCCAGAAATATTTCCCTTGTGCTTTTGGAAATCTGTTTTTTCCTATTTCTGTGGTCGTTTTATCTATTTCTCTTTTCATTTTTCCTATTTCCGTTGGTTTTTTTGCAGCATTTTTCTTATTGCTGGTGTTTTCTTAAGTTGCAGTCCGTTTGGCCTCTCAGGGCCACCGTATTTAAGGCATGCATTTTCAATCAAAATACCAATTTTCCTCAACAAAATAGGAAGGAGCGACAAAGAAGAAGCACACATGTGTATTCTTTCAAAAAGGCTCTTTAATTGGTCTAAGTGATTAATTACAGGGTGAGGGAGCCAGGTAATATAGATACTAGAATAGCTTTCAATTACCTCATTTAAATTTGATCATTAAACAGTTAGAAGAGATGGGAAATAGGGACAATGAGGGAATATAAAAGAGTGGAAAAGAGGGAGTGATGAAAATCGTAATATAGGCCAACTGTAGAGTTAATACAGTAATAACAAATGTTTCAATAAATCAGCGACAGCTTTACAAAAAGAAAAACTCAGAATGTGCCAGAGGTATATTTAGAAAAAGAGTGACTATAAATTCCTATCATATGTAGAATACATGAATATGACACTAACAGCCTCAATTAACACATTTTTCTATATTGATATAGTATTTAGGATATAGAATTTACTTAATTTCAGGCCCTGTGCGATGTTGTGCTGTACTGTAGCCTCACAGTGAGACACAGCGAGGAACAAGAGTCCATAGTTTAAGACACCTAGTGCTGGTCAATCCTGTCCTGGCACCATCAACAATTTGCAGATTGTGTTCACATGGACTGCTTTCACATACTCAATCCCTTGTCTAACTCATCTCTAAATGAAGACGTGAAGATTTTAGCTCCAAAACATTATAAATATTTAATTAAGTTACCTGAAATTAACAGATGTCTCAAAATGATTATTACTTCAGTTTAGAAAACTGCTGCTGCTTTGTGTTTCTGGAATAAAAGCATTTTGATACTGAATGTTTCATGTTGGAATAAAAGTCTCCACGTCTGCTTTGCAACTCTCTTAAAATATCTTGCTACAATGGCTGCTTGTTTTTGGTGGTTGTGTTTAACAATAGTCCATCTAGTCGACACCCAAGACTAAATCCCAACCATCCACACTAAAATTTACACAACACACACAGCATGAAAACTCTGGTTATAGTTTAACCATGCGCCAATACCATAAACTGTTGTAAATTTTGGTGCACATTGAAGCACAGAAAACACACAAGCGTTGTTCATAAGAAAGCAGCAAGTGGGTTAAACCTGCCATCTTCAGATTTCTGTAGCTTTCTTGAGGATATATTGGTAACAGTGCAGTCTTCGTTCTGTACTGATTATTGCATCAGCTCAACATATCTGTAAAATTTGGCGAGCCAAAACGTTTTTCTTTACCACATAAAGTCACATAGAAAATCAACAGTTACTTCGAAACACACACACTGTACCCTTTTACGTTAATCTAACCAATAAACTCTCTCCACAGTGGTAATGTTTTAATGTCCTGTTGACTGTATAACTACAACTTTCACCATTTGAGGTCCTACAGGCTTCCGATCAAACTTCAGATTCCAAGCTGGACACTCGTCGCCAGGGCCTAAGTACACAGGGGCTCCCAACAGGCTGCCCCCCTGCTCCCTGACCTACCTGAGCCTCTGATCCAGTCTGGGACCCCTGATAGACCCCGTAGGCTCCATACACACTGTCCTGGTACAACAGAGCCCGCTGCCCACCACATCGCCCACCACCACAAGCCAACAGCTGGCAAACTGGGCTGGACCCTGGGTGATTGCTAGCAGTCTGGCTGTGGTGCTGCAAGTCCAGGGGACCATGGTAGAGGGGCAGTCCAGGGTATGAGTTCAGGTAATGCGCATACTGTCTGCTGAGCAAGCTGGTAGCTCTCCGTACCACGCCCCGCCCTATCCCAGTCCCATGTTGCACTGCTTCCCCATATGTTGGTAGGTGGGTGGAATGCGAGTAGCGCAGCCGCTGGCCCTTACGCCCATTGGGTTTCCTTTGGTCCTCCCTTATGTGGAGGTAGGCCTGGTTCCTTGGGAGGCACAGGTTGTTTCGAAGATGTGCAGGATTGTATGCCTTAGCAGGTGTGGTTTGAGTAAGAATACATGGGAAGAGGTCTGGAAGGGTTGAAGGGGATTGACTGGACAGGGAAGACTGGGATTCATCAAGCTGGTGGATCTGCTCGCTACCCCATGTTGCTTTAAGAAAAGAGGGGCGTCTGTGCCTGCGTCTGCCTCTCAGAACAAGGTCCTCCGGTGGCCAAGAGCCGTAGTTCTCTACACGAGGAGGCATCGTCTCCCCGGTGTAAATATTGTCAACGCTTGGGGACGAGATGTGGTTGTCTTGGAGGTGGTTCACTTTTAGCTCACTCAAACACACAGGACTTTTGTCACTCTTTTCCTGCTCCCCGTGTGTTCTCCTTTCCACATCCCCATCGTCAAACTGAAAACTCTTGGACCTCCTTTTCCGTCGTGAAAACCCCACTTGAACATGCTGGTTTTGGGGTGAGGAGGCTGGGTGAGAGGCGTAGATGTCAGGTAACTGGAGGTCGGTGCAGGGAATAAAGGATGAGTGTGAATGGGTGTCTACATAGAGTCTCCCAGTGGTTTGGTAGTGGTGTGGGTGTTGATGAGGGAGTGGCTCTCCGACGGCCAAGTGGGGACTGCTGAGGCTAGAAACAGGAAGTGGTCTGTCATACAGACATGAAGTAGAGCGTGTTGGTAGTGTGTAGCGCAGTGGTGTGGGCCTGCTCACCCCCCTCTGCTGTTTTAGAGAGGTTACAGCAGTCAGAGGTGGGGTTAGAGACCGCTGAGGAAGAGAGCAATGATTCTCTGTGATATAAGCAAACCCTGCTGGTACAGCTTCTGTGGCAACTTGTGAAACACGAAGAGGCAAGCTGCCACCATGTCGACTCAGCTGTTCAATGGTCTTGGTGGCGTTGTCCAGGGAGCTCTCCACATTAGCAGTGGAGACCAAATCCTTGGCAGTTCGAAGCATCTTAAGCATATTTGCTTGAGCGTAATTAGAGGTCAAGTCAGGTTTGGCCAAACCAGACGAACGACCAGTATCCTCCACTCCATTGAAGCAACTGTAAATACCCTGAAAGATAAACAAGAGGGACAAAGAAACAAAGAATGAAGACAAGAAGTGAGAAAAATTCTTTGCCCACAAAGATCTTTTAAGGACTACTTTGGCATTACCTTGAAATACTGTTTTTATTTCATATGATTTACTGAGAAAGGCTGAGTTGCATTATAATACAATGTTGTGTGTTATAATAGACCACTGCTCATTATAACTACAGTAAACGTTGGTGAACCCTTATTTATAGCTGCTGCTTGTTTCTAATATAAGGAAGAAACAATGAACATAGTGGTGGTTCAAGAAGGGTTCAATCAACAGTCTTGGCTGATCCATTGATAAGTTTCTCTGATGGAATTGGTAAATCTCACAGCTCACACTACTGAAGCTGCTTTAGGCTACTCTTAGCTGCGGTATGTCTGCAAGCAACTTTGCAACCCACCTCCATCTCAGCTTCTCGTCTTAATGATGCCAGTAATTCTGGCTGTAGCTGTGCATTGGTTGTTAAGCTGACATATGTTGGTAGCACATCTCTGAGGGAAGCACAACAAGTTCAAATAGTACTAGTCCTATTCTAGCAATTCAGTCTTTGACAGATTGAACCAATAGCACATGTCCAGCCACAGCTTCACCTGTCACAACTGGAAGAGTAGCTACCACTCTGCTCACATCCACTACTGTCTATACTGCGATACTTCTCTCATTTGCCATAGACAACAAAGACTCGATAGACAAGAAAACATAATATAGGAATAAATCAAGAAATAATTTTTAATTAAATCACTCGTTAGCCACAAACTGTTTAACTTTGAATAGCCCAAGTGAGAACAATTTGACAGATGAGATTTCCCCCATCTTAAAGTGATGATCCATGTCTTAACTACTAAACATCCCACTGGCATAAAAACAGATTTCATTAATATCTTATCTTGTCACCTAGGCAAGTCTTAGTCACCAGTTCATTATGCATTCTCCCTGAACCCAAAGAAAAAGTGTTTAAGCTGAAAGGATTGAACCAATAGAGGCAAATGGGGACACATGCCTAAAGTCCCTTACAGAACAAACTGTTTCTAACTGCATGGCCAAACAAAGAGCCAAATCCCATGACTGTTCTCTGCTTACAGTTAGCTGAGACATCCTGAAAGAGTCAAATTTAATTTGGTCCTTGGGGCCGCCCCATATGGATTAATGATCAGATAGTCATTTAGCCGTTAATCTGATAAAACCCAGATCCAGGCACAATGGTATGATTACACAGTAGAGGAGGCTGGAGTCCATAGACATTTCCTGGCTGTAACTGAGGCCAAAGCATTTTGCCTCAATAACCACATTCCAAAACAACCGCATCAACAAACTGGGTAGTGATTTAGGGTAATTGAACATTAGGCAATCAAAGTTAAATGCTGAGTAAACATTAGAATTAGAGCTGCTTTTCATCCATTTTTGTCTCTCCCCTCCCCTTTCATTCTTAATAAGAATACTGTGCCATTTTAGCTAACATTATAACAAGGCCTTTCAATAACGCAATGTAATTACATGCAAATACAGAGCCATTTGCATTAATTTATCATCACATAAAAGCCACTTCATGTAAAACAACATGTTAAATGAAGAAAAAACCAACCAAACACTTAGAGCCAAAATAATCGACCAGCCAGTCTTTCAATCTCTCCAGCAAGCTGTTATACAACTAATCAAATTACAGGGGGCCAATCAGTCACTTAACTAAATGATCAATGCAAAAATCAGTGAGGCAATTTCTCAATCCCGCTTCTGTAAATCATGCAATCAGTTATCAAATCAACCGAGGATGCATAAACAACCTAGCTCTCTCACAAAAACAGCTTAATCAACTGACAAGAGGCAACCTGATAGCTGAGAGGTTAGAGCACATAACAGTCATCCATCCATTTTCTTAATCGCTTATTCAGCCAGGGTCAGAGTAAGGCTGGAGCCTTTCCAAGCTGACACTGGTCAAGAAGCGGGATATACTCTGGATACGTTGCAAGTCCATCCCAGGACTAACACAGAGACAGACAGGTGTTCACGCTAACATCAACACATACAGCCAATTAACCTGAGGCAGGAAGCCTAAGCACCCAGAAAAAAGCCAGGTGGGCAGAGGGAAATCATGCAAAGTCCTACTTCCTTAAAGGCAATAAAACAACAAATATCAGTTAATAAACATGCCAGTCTCACCCTGCTGATGGCCAACAGGAAGTCGAGTTTGTGAGACTTGTGAAGGGAGTGTCTTAGTTTCCAGTAAAGCAGGTGTTCCCAGGCAAAGACCAGCAAGCTGAGGCCCATAGCCACTAGTAGCATGTAGAATACACCTGCCATGTTGTCAATGTCCAACTTGCTGCTCATTACTTCATTCTTCTCATTCTGGCAGATGCCTGATAACCAAACTGTCTCCAAGCGCTCGGTGTCTCCTAAAAGCGATAAACGTTTATGGGAGTTAGTAAATACTTTGTGAGCAGAAAAGAGCAAACGTTTTTGTTTTTCTGTTTTGTTTTTGTTTGTTTTTACAATACAGTTTTTGTAAAATGAATAAAATGTCGTGAATTTCAATGTCTCATTATGATATAACCTATGATATGCGGCCTAGGAGTCATAACAATTGGGGGCTTGTCCAGTATTCCTACCATTCATTTTGGGAAAATGTGAGTACATATAGTCTAGGTATTGGGTTTGTGGTTCCCTACTGACTGTATGATTTGCACTTGTCTTTCCACTTTACCTGGCCACATTAATGGCCCAAAGTGTTGTCTTGGGCATTATTAAATTTTGGGGGGATTCTCCTCTATTAAATTAATTAACCCTACATATTGGGGATGCTAGAGTTGGGCTCAGATTCACTTCATTCTTTGTTGCCTATGAGCTGACCATATATAGTGGAGATCTGTATGGGTGGAAAACAGGTATATCTAACTGAACTGAATATTTCCATCTGTGTAGATACTATATAGCTTTAATGTGAATAGGTAAATTATATAGGGAGATATTAAGTGTACATTATACTGTATATTTAGGTAATTAGTAATTTTTTCTGAAATTCAACAAAGTTTTGGAACACATTTCAAAAATATGTATGCATAAGGTGTACACAAAAGCTGTATGCATATGCATATTTTGTCTTCTTTGTTTTTCTGGTCACTTAATGCATTCCCCTATTCCAATACAGCACCCTTTATGTCAGAGAATTTAAGGTCCCTGACCATATCTCCATTAAATATCATTACCACATAAACCACCCCTCTAGGCCTCTGAACAGGTGGCCACCTCTTGAACTGAGCTCTCCCCAGCTGCCTCCAGGGGGCACGGCCCATTTTATCACCAAGTTACCGTATGTTGACCATAAACACACTGTTAGTTACATCATCATGGAAAACTCGGAGTGAGTGTGAGTGTGTGCGCGTGTGGGGAGCGTGCTCTTAAGCTCTCAGAGGAGGGAGGATATTAACTCCACACCGGCGGCAGCCACCATGGTGAATGTGTTTGCGCGTATGTGTAGGTAGGATGTGTATATATATTTGTGTGCGAGTGTGTCACGGAGATAATCATATCCCTAACATTTCCTGCTGTTCTGCAGGATATTAACTCTTCCCTGTAAGCCCACTTCCACGCTGATACAGCACACAGTGAACTGGACTGACTCCAGATCCATGTTGCACATACAGTGTGCCACTGTGACAGAAATAAACGCAGACATTTACAGTTGATAAAAATGTTCAAGTGTGTGCAGGTACGAGATGTACTTTTTAAAATAAAAGATTTGGATCTTTGCATACCATCTCCAAGGAACTGCAACAGTGCTAGATCGATAGGTCGTTTCCAGCGTGAGTCTTTCTCCAGCGCGATGCCGTACCCCGTGGTGGCAAACACTTTCCCACTGCCGATGGTCACCAATTTACAGCCCTCATCCTTCCCGGCCATGTAGTTTAAAACAGCAGCATCATAAATGAAGGCATCCAGCTTCCTGCATGCAAATACATTATCTTAAGTGTAGTGGCTGTTAGATATTTTTATATTGTATATATACATATGTCTTACTTAAAATGTTCTCTGTATGATTTTATTTCCACCCTGATGAAGACTAGAAACCAAATGCATCAGTGAGTTAATAAAGCTATTGTTACAAGTGCTGCTGGATTTTTCAGACTCTCCTCCATAGAAGTAGGTGACATTGTTTCAGAAACCTCTGCACTGTTTCACTGCCTAACTTTGCCCTAACCTTCCTAGTCCTCCTGATTTCTCTCTCTCACTTTTTTTTTGCATATTTGTCATATTTGCATGTGTCAGATCATAAACACATTTTAATATCGGACAAAGATTACAGAGTAAACACAAAATGTAGTTGTTTTTTAAAAAAAAATAATGATTAACTCCAGTTAACCAAACCTACCTGGTCCTGTGTGAAAAGGCAATTGCTTGCTAAACAACATTTAGCAAATGTGAGAAGAGCTTTGAGATCTTTTTGGTAAACATTGGTTTTCACCTTGAAACTCTCCCATGAATGCCATTTTTGCTCAGTCTCTGCGGGCCCAGTGAAGCCTGCAGTTCCTTAGATGTTGTTCTGGGCTCTTGGAATAACTTTGCTAAACCAGCTACTGCTCCAAGTTTTCTCCATTTGTGGATAATCGCTCTCATCGTGGTTTAGTGGAGTATCAAAGTCTTAGAAGCTACTTTCTAAACTTCACAAAGGTTCTTCAGTTTTATTAGATGGTGTATGATGATGCTTTTTCAAAAGGTGTAGCAGTAATCAGGCCTGAGTATGGCTATTGACATTTAACCTAAATTAAAAAAAGTGTTAATCGCAGTTAATTCATGTTCCAACAAGAGTTGGGTGTATTTTTTCACATAGCACCAGCGTCAGCTTGGATAAAATTTCTCCCTGAGTAAATGAAATCATCATCTAAAAACTGAACTTTTCTGTTTACTGAGCTGTGTACAGTGTATGTGGTTTGGGGTATTTTAGCCTATCAAATAAGAATGTGGTATTTTACTGCTGCCCACATTTATGCCTTCTACTCTTACATCACTGTCAGTTAATTTTAAAAGGCAATCATCTAGTTTGAATCTTGCTCGATGGTAGAAATTCATCAAAAAGATGATTTAGTCAGCTTTTTTTTTAAGTATACTGCCAAAGTTAAAAGTGTTAGTGCCAGTCGATAGCCTCTCTCTTTCATCACGCAGAAAACGCCTTGAACAGAAAGCTTTTCTGCCGGATACAAGAAAATTTGTATGACCCAAAGCTACAGCTGGAGGCTCTGTGAGGCTAAATTACTTAATAACAACAATAACAATAATTAATAACAAATTTCCCACGTGTGGGACTAATAAAGGTTATCTTATCTTATCTTATCTTAAATTAGGATAAAAAACACACGTGCAAAGGTGTAACGTCAACGGGTTCACAATGACAGGCAAGTATTCACAGGTTAATATCTGTACCTTGCAGACAGTGACTGTCTGCAACAAAATTGAGTTGGTTGGATAAAA
>VUQR01018516.1:0-13692 GCA_015108515.1 Hemichromis elongatus | reverse complement strand
TGTCACTATAAAGGAGAACATCACAGCCTGATACCTGCAGGTCTGACAGCAGGAGGTGAATCACGGCTCCTGTTCCTACCTGGAGACAGCATCGCCTCATCGTTCTGACACACAACACAGAACTACCCACAACACTACACACTAACTACACACTCCAGACACGCTAAACGTCACAAATCTCTCATATCTCAAAGCTCTCTCTCTCTCTCTCTCTCTCTCTCTCTCTCTCTCGCCATCACTCCTAAATCTTCCTCCTCTTCCTAAACATCCAAATGTCACGTGTCCATAGCATGTTCTGATTGGTCGACCTTGTACATGTTCCCACCAACACCAAAGGGCTGTTTGTTGTTAATAAGCAGAGAGTGCTAGCTAGCGCTGTCCTCAGACAGTAAATGTGATGAAAGTATGGCGGTAAAAACACGGCGTATATATTGTTTATCATGACTCTGGGTTTACGTGGCCTATCAGCACCATTTAAAACTGTGTAAGTGGTCATGTGATCGTCTTACCACGACTACTTTATCCTTCCTCAGTCAAACAGCAGCACTCCTGTGATTAGTTTGGCCCCTTAGCTTCAGGTGTTGTGCTACAAAGTGATCGCCGTCTGCGGGAGCGCGTAGCTGCTTAAAGCTGTAGCGTCCAGATTACTGACGTAGACGCGACTTCAGTGCTGCTGATACAAGGTGCAGTAAGATGGAGACAGCTTCACCCGTCTGTTTGTTGGAAAATAGTAACTCGGCCGCATTGTGTTTTTTTGTTAGTAGCGGTAACGTAGAGATAGCGGTAGAAATAGTAATTAGTTAGATTACTCTTACTGAAAAAAGTAACGCTGTTACTCCCATCAGTGGTTCTGACAAGCATCAGCTGGGAGGTTGTCCCATACTTGTTCCAAGTAAAGTAAATCACATGAAGGTGATGAGAGTTTGTTGTGTTAACGTTGCTGTCGTCTGTCTGTATTCATGCGTCCACCTGGAACCACCTCAGTGTGTGTGTGATCAAAATACCTGCAGACCGTGTTTGATGTGAGGAAGTAAATTCAAACTGGGCGGAACGTAGTCACCAAGCTTTTACCTGCCACGGTGGGGCACACCTGTGTGAGCATCACGCCGCCTGTCCGTCTGTCTGCTGTGGTTTAGTCTCTCCACGATGTTACATTTAACACACAGTCAGTCCATCCAGTGGCTAACATTTTGAGGGTCCCGGGTGTCAGCTGGCAAAAGGCAGGCTACATGTAAATAGGTGGGCAATCAATCACACATTCACTCGTAGACACACAATCACGTTAACAGCATACACATCAATTTACAAACACCAGAATCAGCCCCACCGTGGGGCGTGGACGGAGTACCTGGGAGAACAGCAGGGTCTGCTGTAGTCTGGTGCTGTAAAGTCACGTAATCACACGCGGGGGTCACATGATGAAGGTGTAGCAGTAATGAGCTCCAGAGGCGAGGTGCAGTCGAAGCTGCGCGGCGACACCGAGAAGAGCCTCCACACTGGCTCCTTTTTTTTTTACATCATGTGTGATGATGTTCAGTGTCTGTGGCTCATGAACATCGCATGGAGCCGTACGCGAGGTTTTCAAACGTTAGCTTATGTTTGAATTCCTATCATGATTATGAAATCAGTTGTTGTTACATCTCAGAAAACAGTTCTTTAGCGTTGTTCTCGTTTGTTATTGTCACTGTTCAGGCTGCTGGTGGTGTGGACCGCCGGAGGAGCAGCACCCACAGCCACGCCCCCGTACATAAATGTAAAACAACAATAATGGTGTCAAGTTAAAAAACTGGTTGTGCTGAATCTGTTAAGCCAAACGTTTGGGGAGCAGCGCACGATGCATCGAAGTAATCTAACTACTGTTTAGGTAATCCTGCTGACCTCGGGGTGCTGAGGTCGTACGTCATGATGAAAAGCTTCCTGTTGAAGACGAGCTAAACACCTCACGGCACTTCATTAAAGTGTGTACCGTGGTCTGAGCGTAACTCCGCCTCCCCACAGTCACGTGACTTGTGTCTTCAGCCTTACATGCCTGGCATAGTGGCTGCAGGTCGACTCTTTCCACGTCTCAAATGAAAACATTTATTTCCGCGAAAGGAAGAGGACGGCGTGCTGGAATGGAGACGGTGCCTCGCTCGCCCTGTGTTTGACTTTATTAATGAGGACGCTGGCAGCGCCGCGGCTGCAGCCTTATATAGAGCGATGGAGTTATCGCAGCACAGGCGGATCTCCAGGCTCTGCAGCGCGTCCTGTTTTAGGCTGTTCGGTCACCCGGGAGACAGATGGCTGCAGACGGGTCATTTATACTCAGTTTATGAGGCACGCTGTCAGTGTGACAGTGCACGCCTCCCCCGTGAACACTGTTTGTGCTGCTAAGTGAGTTTGAAGGAAAGTCCTCCAGTGAGAGACGCAGGACGAACCGCACAGCTTTCATTGCATTTTCTCGAAGCTGCGATGACGCAGCCACGCACTAATGCCTGCACGCTGCACGGCGGCGGTTTGGGCTGTGAGAGAGCGTGCTGGATGGCATTTAGGGTTTTTACAGTACAAGGATTTTCAGTTCAGTTTGACACGCAGCTGATCCACTGATGTTGAAACAGCTGGACAGGTGATCCAGGTGAAAGGCTGCTGCAGTGGTCCTGATGGGACAGCGCCGGTGTCGGGAACATCGTTGGTCTTAGTGATTCAGTCTTTTTCCCAGAGGTGGCGTCTACTTTGCTTTCGCTGGGCAGCGTGTGACGGATCATGTGACGGTGCCCGGAGAATCAGCCGGTGTGTGTTTGATGTGTGTCACACGCTGCAGGTGTCGCGTCTCCGGGAATCCCCGGTCAGGACCGCTGCAGTGTTTGAGCCTAAGCAGGTCACATGTTTGTGAAGCTGCACCCTCCACGTGTTTGAGAGGGCGAAGCTCTGATTGGCCCACAGCCGTCTGACATGTGATTGGTCGGGATCACGTTCTTCTAGGTGTTTGACAACCCAGAAAATGATGAGAAAATAAACATAATAAACTCTTTCTGGAATGTGTCTGCTGTCCTGGCATCATTGTTAGTAACCGTCACTGAGGCAGCTGTTGTGTTTCCTGCACACCACTTCCACAGTTCTTTCCTTTCCTTTCCTTTCCTTTCCTTTCCTTTCCTTTCCTTTCCAAGGCTACATAAAGTGCTACTTTTCTTATTGCCAAACTACATTATGACTCCACCCATTTCTCCAAATATGCTCAGTTGTAAATCTGAAACACTTTGTGTGAAACAAATGTGTCACCTCACTCTGATTGGGTGGGCTGAGGGAAAACGGGCCTTGTCATTGGCCAGACTCTCCTGTAATTATAAAGCAGAAAGTTTCTGTTAATTCACAGGAAATGCTTTTTTCTCATTAAGGATTATTGTGAAATAAATAAAAATAGAAAACTGAAGCTTCTGTAGTAGACGGCAAAGCAACCTTCAGTGTTTTCTGCTACGGTCATGTTGGTGCAGTAAATGAAATCAAATACAGTCAGAAGTGTATGCCCTCCTTCACATTTTCCAAAGCCAACCACGGGGCCCGGTTGCAGTCTTTGCCAGGCTGATCGTGGCCCCCGGGCTTTATGTTTGACAGCCCTAGTGTAAGTTGTCTATGGGCTTTTCTCCTCACTGCCAGTCGAAGCAGTCTGTGACATCATGGCAGTGTGTGGTCGGATGCCAGATCAGTGAAAGTGTGATGATTGGACACGTAACAGCTGACTGGAACACGGGGCCTGCTGCAGGTGTGCACACCTGCGTCCTGCGTGGCAGCAGGTTGCTGAGGAGGCCGCCTGTAGCTGCACAGATACTGGATGTTCGCTCGTGTTTCCATCTTTCTCAGACTGGTGGTGCGGGGGATTTTCAGTGTGTCAGATGTCTTCTGTCTGCGGTGTGGAGCAGATAAACACCACGAGGCTCTCTTCCTTATTAGGCCAGCCTGCGTTCAGGCTGCAGCGCCTTGTCCCTGCTCTTCGTCGCAGCGTCAGCCCATAAAGCAGACACATCACTGCAGCTTGTTCCTGTCACGGCTGACGACGGGGGAGGTCTCTGTTGGCCGGCGGCCACGTCTCCAGACTCGGCGCACTTTTTATCTCGCTTCTCCTTCCTCCACAGAAACCCTCTGCAGTGATAAAAAGCTGACTTACGTAGAGTTTATATGTAATCTCTGGTTTTTATAGAGGCAGTAAATCAGACGGACCTCTGCAGCTCAGACAGCATTTCCATTCCTTTAGCTCCTCCGAGCATTCAAACTCTGTCACTGCATCGAAGCAGCTTTCAAGATTTTACAGCCTGATCCCAAAAATCAGGATGCTGCAAGAATCTTATTTTATTTACAATAAAACACAACGAATCAAATCTTTAAACTGACACATTTTCCATAGTTAGAAAAGTTTGAGGTCATTTTAAATTTGATGTCAGCAGCTGGTGGAAGAGGAAACGCGATCACATGATCAGGCATCAAAGCAGCGTCTGAATGAGGCAGAGCGCTGACCTGCGAACGCCAGGAACACGCCCAGAATCCAGCAGCTGCACACTGCATCTACTCCAGGCCTCTGAACTCTTTGGTTTCAGGCAAAGCTGTGAGGTGCGGTCGTAGCTCTACAGCAGAGAGACTTTGGTGGAGAAACTGCTTCGTCTCGGGTTCAGTTAGTGCAGAGACAAGTGCGGTGGTCACGTTTGTCCTGATGCTTACAGCTGTTTCCTTCCGACGGGACTTTTTGGCGTCTCGTGTTCCTCTCTGCGTAGGCTCTGTATCTGTGGGGAAGCTGCTCCTCTGGTGCTTTGAGATTTAACCTGAGAGTCCCCACCTGCTTCAGTGGTAACACGGTTCTACTGTAATCAGCATCTAAATAAAGCAGCAAATACACTCGACCATTACGTGGATACAGACAGTTAGTTGGGTATTAAAACTACCCAGCAGTAACTGTAATCTGCATTATCAGGTTTCTTTAAAGATAATGAATCAGGCTTTAGTTTCATACTGAAACCACCGAAAGGTTTTTAACCCTGTGAGGTCGTCCTCGCTGAGCCCAAACAACCTTCTGTTTTTGGACGAGACAGAAAGATGGACCACGTTCATCACTGATGATGATTTACACTCTACTGGTTCATTTTTAAATAAGCTCCTTTGTCTAAGAGTCCTTTGGTTCTTTTATTTTCACATTTACATTCTTCAGTAATGTCCTGTCATTTCTAAAACATCCCACAGTCTTGCTCCATAAAGCTGGACGAGTTCAGACTCTTTGGATGAATAAAACTGAAGCACAAACGTCCACAAAGCTCAAAGTTTCCTGAAACTGTGACACGAAACAAACGGTGTCCTTGGACCACTGAGAAAAGCCCAAAGCATCAATCTGCTCACATTAAATAAACATGGGAATGGATGCACGCCATCTTCAGTTTCCATTCACACACACACACACACACAGGATGGCCTGCTGTAGCCTCCAGCCCCGCCTCCAGCATGGAACAAACTGTGTCATCATGAAATCTTCTCCTCACATGTTCTCTGTGTTTCACATGGATTTCATAAATCACTTTAACAGACCTGATCCTATCCTGAGCATCCTCACACTCCTCACCCCGCCGCCTCGCCCGAACAACTCCGACTGGAGTTCCTGGAGTCGTAATATTAGGTCAGGGTTTGCTAACATCCCTGCGGTCCATCTCTCCGCCTGCACACATACAGTTTGTACAGGGTGCTGCTGGCGAACAGAAACACGAGGTCACACGGGGTGCGTGTAAATGTCGTGTTCCCTCCTCTTTGTTGCGTCTCGGGCTTCTGCACGCTTCTCTTTTCTCTGTTTCAGCAAAACCATTCGGATAAATATAATCGATGACGAAGAGTACGAGAAGAACAAGAACTTCTTCCTGGAGATCGGAGAGCCTCGGCTGCTGGAGATGAGTGAGAGGAAAGGTGGGGGGGTGTCGTCTTCCCGTACCCTGACCCCTCCCGTATCACCGATAACCTTTGACCTCAGTCAGCCCTGTTGATGTGGTGTTTAATGTCATAACGAGTGTGGGACCGTTTGAGTTGAACTCCTCTTTTAATAATCTGAGCTAACCATGTTTGTGTATCCCAGCAGGCAGATAAGTTGTCTGTGTGTGTGTCTGGAATTAATGCATGACCCCTGACCTCTGACCCCCTCCCCCCACAGGAAGACCATAGCCATTAAAATAATCGATCATGAGGAGTATGATAAGAATGCCCGCTTCTACGTAGAGCTGCAGGAGCCGTACTGGAACAGGAGGAGATGGACAGGTGTGAACGGGCACCTTAACCTCTCTGATGACCTCTGACCTGTCCTCCTTTCCTGTCTTTGTGCAGTTTGTCTTTGCTGCTTTCACCCCTTTGCCCTCAGTTGGCGTCCTATTGGTCCGGACTGAATTATGACTGGCATCAGTGCTGAGCGATGCTGGGACAGTTTGAGTCAACTTTATTCAAATGTAAGGCAGCGACAACGAAATCAACCTGCTGACCAAGTTTCTCTTGGTTTATATCAAACTTATGTCAGACAGTATTGTTGCCATTCACTCAGAGGATTATGGCAAAATCAGGCTCATAAAGCAGCACCCGGTGTCACCTTTGAACACACTTCTTGTCGGGTTAGTGATGTGAAGGCACGTGTCGGCAACTCACCTGTGGCATTAAACACCTCTTAGAGCAGGGGTCTCCAACTCCAGGCCTCAGGGGCTGGGGTCCTGCAGGTTTTAGATGTGTCCTTGATCCATCACAGCTGATTTAAATGGCTAAACGACCTCCTCAACATGTCCTGTAGTTCTCCAGAGGCCTGGTGATGAACTAACCATGTGATTCAGGTGTGTTGGCTCAGGGTGAGATCTAAAACCAGCAGGACACCGGCCCTCCAGTTGGACCTGGAGTTGGACACCCCTGTTGTGGCGTCTTTAGGAACATGCTGCAATGAGGCAAACTGGGTGTTCATGGGGTTTTTGTGACTTCTTGGACAGATTCAGGTGGTGAAAGGAGGTGTGGAGTTTGCATCCTCTCCCAGTTTGCCTCACTACAAACAGAACATGCAGGTTCTTCCTATCTCAGTCCAGGAGACTGTGTGGAGAGATTCTCATTTCCTTGTTGGTCCAGGTGTGGAAAGCTGCAGATGTGTTGGGGCGTGGCCGAGCGTGCGAGGGCTGTGATGCTGGCAGGTTCGGGAGGACGGGTCAGGTCGATTCAGAACTGGACTCTCGTATGAAACCTGCACGTGTCCGTGTTAATCGCACAGTTTAAATTTGTGTCAGATGTAACGGTAAACTAACAGCTGATGACCACTTGAACCGTCGTGAGCGTCACGTTTGTCACACATTAGTTCAGGTGTGTGTGGGCCAGCTGTTCACATTCACACAGATCAGAGACCTTCTGATGTCACCTCTGCTTCATGCTTCTCTCTCATCTCTTTCTTCTCTTCAGCTGTGTTGCTTCAGGAAGTCGGTAAGCCGGTTTCTTTGTCCCCTTCCTGTCCTGCAAACCATTTATGTGTGTCGCTGTCATGATTTCTAAGAATTGCCACACAACCAAATGACTAACTCTGGCTTCCTGTTTTGCAATCGCTGTCCTTTCAGGTGGATTCGTGAAGACAGGTATGTAAACCCAGCAGTGAGATCAGATTTGAAACGTGAGCATTCACTGTATGCATTCTGTTCATTTGTGCTTTTTGTGACTTTTTGATAGACAAACAGCTGTATGGTAAGACACCTGTCAGCAGTGTAAATGTTGGCTTTCAAAGTGTGTCGACACTTAAAGCGACGTGTCCTATCGTGTGTCATGAAACTCTCACATGGCTCTCATTTATCACCTTTAAACGTCGGGCGCATGAAATGAAGCCTCTAAATCTCTGATTTAAACAGTTAAAGCCAAACTTCAGCAAACAGGCCGACGCCCGTTTCCGCTGCTCCACCAGGTCGGAGACGCGTTTGTGGTTCACTGTGGTCACCAGTGTGCAACCTCTGATTTGTGTCCTGTGTCGAGCTGGTCATGTGAACGCTGCCACAGAGCGGGCCAAGCTGCTGCTAGGCAACAACCAAAATGCTGACAAAGACACTTTAGAAATCAAGTCCATTTTTGATATACAGGCTATGCCTGACCTGTTCTGTGTGCAGCTGGAGCTCTGCAGTCATGCGTGTCAGATATGATCGCAGTCGCTGGTCCATCAAAGATGAAACGGCACCTCTTCTACTTATGTTTTATTTCACTGCATCAAGCAGTTGAAGCTCAGGGTAATTTAAACATGGCGTCATCGGCGTGCCCTGCGACACCATCGTTCCCGTTATTTCGCCGAGCCACAGAGTGTCTGAACGTTGATGAAGTTGGTGGAAATAGCTGGCACATATGTGAATATTTTACTCAAACACATCAGCAAGTATTTAAAAAGCACCTTCACAAAGCAGCTGGAAGAGCAGGTGTGACTCTGTTTCCAGACGCCGTCAGTGCAGAACGTGCAGCTTTCTGATGTAAAGCGGTGTTTTAATCCAATCACAAGCTTTCCCTAAACCTTACCATGCAGGCTTTAGTTGAGTGAGAGAAAGGAGAAACCAGATGTCAGGACGCTTATTCTTCACATGGCTACAGCTGCTGCAGAAGGCTGAGACACAGGAAGCATCAGACGACAGTGAGAGGGCATTGGCTGTTTGCTAAATGAGAGCCTGTCTTTGGTATTGTGTCCTAGCTGAGACATAATGCAGATGAAAACATCTGGAAAGACATTCATTCAGTTCTGTGAAGGAGTGATTGCCGCGGTTCCTGCAGGAACGATCCCATACAGCTTCCCCTTAAACAGTGACACTGTGGGCTCGTTTACGCTCATCCGCTTCAAACTCCCAGAGTGCATTTCACCACCCAATCGCTGAGCTCAAAATTCTGCCACATGAGCTGCCGGCAACTTCAGGCTCCGTTGTGTGTGAGATTGAATGGTCCGCTGCTTGTCCAGGGCAGCGAGGACGAAGGTTTAAACCTGCAGGAACCGGCGGCTCCTCACACCTCTGATCTTCTGAAGAACAGTGTGACAACACGTATGTTCTTCACAGCCTGTGATTGGTAGCAACCTTTAATCAAAAGCTTCCTCGAGGAACCTTCAGAGTTTCCAACATGAAATCTGAGCAGAAAATGTCTGAGAGTCATTTACAGCAAAACCTGGCGACTCAAATTTCTGTTACAACCCAAAATCCTGTTTTAAGTCCACCAAATGATTCTTCTTGGTTGGTGAAACAGGAGCTACAGTTTCACAGGCTTTTTTCAAATCAGCTCGCTGGCATTAGCTCATACTGTATGACTCCGCCCTCTTATGTAAATATGATTACTTCTGACTTGTAAAAACCAATGAGGCGGACGCCTCAGCTCAGCGGGCGTATCTACAGTGTACCGAGAACACGTGATTTTTGGAGCCTGTTATGGTGCAAAAAATCACCTGTTTTTGAGCCAGTCAGTGAAGAGAAGACTCCTTCTTGATTGGAAAACATCTGGAGGTTTCTGGAAGCATTAAAAGTGTGAGACGAGTATTTCTAACAAAACTGAGCACGTTGAGTTCACCGATACGCTCAAACAGGTGACCGACAGGTGTGCTGACGGTCCTGAACCGTCAGCGTCATCATTGATGTGAATGTTTGAAGGTAAACCCTTCAGGATCATTTAATCAGACTCTCCAGGGTCTTGTTTCAGTTCAGAGAGCACCAATCACAGCACATTAACATAAAACGAGGAGTGACCTAGTCTGTCTGTAATCACCTGTGCTGGGGTCATTATTTTAATACATCATATATTACTGCCGTCAGCAGACAGTAAATGTTTTCACTCCTCGCTACTTCACGTTAGCGTGACATGGCCTCTGTATCTGCCCCTAAGTCTAACGCTGAACCTTTCACCTGAACGCCCACCTGAGGAGGAGCGGCAGGTGTGAGCATCAGGGTTCAGAGCGGGTGAAAACCCGCCCCCGACACGTGCTGATGGTGATTCTGCTGCAGGAGCAGAAATCTACGCGCCCGTTTTCATGTAGGCGAACACTCTGAACGAAGCCATCCTCCTGGTACACTCGTAGACTGTATATGAAAGAAGTAAGCTTGTTGCTGTTGTAGGACATCCGTGATGTGCTCACAGCAGTGAAATGCTGTTTCTGGACTGAGCGCACAGTTATCATCCTCGCCCCGGGGAAGTTAGAAAGTCTCCACATCTCCTACATGAGCTAACCTTTCAACTAATCTGCACAGGTAGAATAATAACTAACCCTTGGTAAGGAAACGCATCACAGGAGCATAAATCCAGATTGGACCCTGTGGCCTGCCACGATGAGGCAGCGCACACACCTTTCATCATGTTTGTTAAAGTCTAAACAAAGACGCTTCTGACAGCTCACAAACTCAGACTGTGTCCCTCTGAGCAGACGCGCATCAAAGCTCGGTGCTGGATGCAGGCTGTGATGTTTCAGACGTGCTCTGGTTTCAGTTTCTGTTGACCTGTTCAGGCAGAGACATCTACAGGAAGGTCCAGGGACGAGAGCACCCCGTCCCCGCCAACATCATCAGCATCGCAGGTTTGCCCATTCTCTATCTTTACTGTGCTAACATTTACCAAACGAGCCATTTTGATCATTTATTTGTGTAGCTCTGGATCAATGAAAACTGAGCTTTGGGAAAACTCCTGCCAGGGTGCAGATTGCCTAAAACTGTTTCTGCATGCATCATGTTACTGATTGTAGGCTTTTGACCTGCCAACATCTCTTCACAGTTTGGATTTAGACGTCTCTATCAAAAAACAACTCAACCCAATTAGAAATAAAGTGAAAGATTTTGGTTTATGTATCAAGAACAGGCATATTTACAAATAGCTGCTCTCTGACATAATAAGGTAAATTAATCTTAATATTTTCATTGACCCAACAATATAATGTTTCCTCTCCGATTCAGAGGACGGGGCTGAGGAGCCTTTGACAAAGAAAGAAGAGGAAGAGCGGAGGATTGCAGAGATGGGCAGGCCAACGCTGGGCGAACACGTCAAACTGGAGGTCATCATCGAGGAGTCATACGAGTTCAAGGTAGGAGACTTTCTCTCTGGTTAGTGTGAAACACGTGAAACTTTCAGACCAAATTGTTCTGGCGAGCTCTGATGGTCACTACGAGCACCATGATATCTACAGATCTTCAAGGACGTTTTTGTTTTTACCACTAACAAAACCTTAAATGTTCAGCGCTAACTGTGTTTGCCATAACTAACTGCAAGAAAGTACCACGCCCCTGAGCATCAACTAAAAAACAGACCCCCCAAACTGAATTTTAGGGACTTTAATAGTTCCTACATAGTTCCTGCAGTGTGGGCACATAAAAAGGAGACTTCCTCTAACGGGGATTAGAAACAGTTCCTTCAGCCTGAAATAGCCTAATGAGTCCGATCTAAAGGACACTCCAAAAACTCTCATTTATGGATAGACAGATGTTCAGAGTGATGTTTGTCTCATAATTATGATAAGATGACCTTTATTAGTCCCACAGGTGGGAAATTTGTATCGTTACAGCAGTAGGAAGAATAAGATATTGTAGAGAAGCTATAACTGGTTAGTTCAGAAATCCACCTACCAACATCAAGCAAGTCCAAACCCTGCACTGTGTCTTTACACTTTCCTTGCTCAAAATAGAAGAAATGACAAACATCTACTGTTTCACATGGAATCACATGGCCTTCCTTTAACACATCGCTCCTATCACATAGCATGTTGGACTGTGACCTGAAAGACTAGTATGTTGACTTTGTTGTTGATGGCTTCATCTAAACTAAGACTAAAACTAAGAGGAACATGAATAGCTGGAAGGTCTGGCATTTCCAGCCTTTTCTGTGGGATTTTCATCTGTATGTCCAACCCAAATGGCTACAAGGCCAAATGCATGTAAGAGAATTTCTTTAAAACCCAACAGCTTCTAGTTTGTGAAGCTGTACTTGTTAAGCTGGAGATTCTACTGTTCATTAGCAACCTGGTAGCTATATGACTGTAGACTGAAAACAAACAAACAAAAAATTAACTTGAGACTTTTTGTTAATTTATTTCCTTCTGATTGAATAGTGGTGAGTCAGCAAAACAGAAGACTTCATCTTTATGTCTGCTGTGAAATGTCTTTAGGTCCTTAAAGCCAGAATACGCTGCCTTAAATGCTGAACAGTGGAGAAACATTCAGAGCTGGAATTCAGTGTAAGATGCAGATGTTCACCACATTCAGACTGGTCCTTAAACAATCCTTAAGCTGAAAGAGTCTGTGATGATCACGATGTGTTCTGGGTCCTGCTTCCTGTCCACTCTTCTCTTGCAGCATCTTCACAGAAACTGAAACGTTTCCAATAGTGAGAGATCATCTGAAGCAGGTTTTCATCAGCTGTCTTCTATGAATGAGACACGGCAACAGTTTCAGACAGAAGTTCAGATACTGTCATTCTGTCATTGTCTGAAATAAAAGCTGATTCTGAGAATTCAGCATCAGAAAGAAAAAGCTAGAGTGAGGTGGCTGGATGGGTTTATGATTTTCAAAATGGTCAGCAGTGCAGTGAAGGTGACATAGATGCTTCCTGTTCCTGGATGTGTTTCAGAGTACAGTAGATAAACTCATTAAGAAGACCAACCTGGCTCTGCTGATTGGGACCAACAGCTGGAGGGAGCAGTTTATGGAGGCCATCACAGTCAGCTCAGGTATGAACTATCTCAAACTGTTCTTCTTCAGGTAAGAAAAATTACATTAACACAAGTCCTGATTGAGGGCTATCAGTCTGTAACCAAACCAAACTTTAAAACTGATTCCTGGCTCTGCTCTTCTCAGGTGGTGATGATGAATGCGGAGAGGAGAAGCTGCCCTCTTGTTTTGACTACGTCATGCACTTCCTCACCATCTTTTGGAAGCTTCTGTTTGCCTTCGTTCCTCCTACAGACTACTGCAATGGTTGGGCCTGTTTTGTCGTCTCCATCACTGTCATAGGCATGCTGACGGCAGTGATCGGAGACCTGGCGTCGCATTTTGGCTGCACCGTGGGCCTAAAGGACTCAGTCACCGCTGTGGTGTTCGTCGCTTTGGGCACTTCTGTACCAGGTCTAACACAAACATCTCGTTTTCTTTACTAGGACTTTCAGTTTGAAGTAACATTCAGAAGATTTTGTCCAAAGCAAATCTTAATAAAAACATTACAACAAACAAACAACAGGAGGACATCCAATCAGAACCATTTACTGTATATGAATTCCCAAAAGGTTGATTCTGTTCATCTGGACGCGGCGTTTTCAGTGGGAGAAATGTTTCGTAACTCAAGTGACTTCTTCAGTCTCAGCCGGCTGCAGGTTTCCAACCTTATAAACAGTAGATTTGCTGCAACTAGCACCACTCAATGAACAATGGGCTGGGAGGTCAGTTCCTTGATGCAAATTCTCATGAGCACTGATCAATGTCCATGAGCAGCATTCACAGAGAGCTGGGGAATGGCTGCCATCACAGCATTGTAAGATGGTGACAGATGTACCCTTAGGCCCCTCCTCCATTCAGAGATGGTCTTTCCCTCCTTGACTTCGCCCTCAAACCAGCGTTCCTCCCTGTCCAGGATGTGTACATCCTCGTCATTGAAACAGTGTCCGCTGGCCTGTAGGTGTAGACTGGCTGCAGAGTCCCGGTCTGACGAGGTGGCTCTGCTGTGGTGGTCCGTCCTCTTAGTCAGAGGTTGTTT
>VUQR01018512.1:14364-41217 GCA_015108515.1 Hemichromis elongatus | reverse complement strand
GGAAAAAGCCCCCCCCCCCCGCATTTTTTGTTTCATATTTGTCACATTTACATGTTTCAGATCAAAATAATTTGAAACACACTAACCTACCTTACTCTACGTGAAAAAGTAATTGTTCCATGAACATAACACCTTGTTGCTCCACCCTTTGTAGGAGGAAGTGGAACCAAGTCTTAGCAATAATTGGAAATTAGTCTTTCACATGAAATTCTCCTCTGCAAAACTGTTTTAATTCAGCTACACTGGCAAGTTTTTGAGCATGAATGAGCTGTTTATGGTCATGTCAAAGCATCTCAGTTCAAAATTTTCAGTCATGTGACCGACTCAGTATGCTGGCGGTCAATTACTATCTATCAGTGGAGAAAAAACAAAGATATGAATAGAAACTATGAATTTTGTGGACTTTCGATCCATGCTTTAACCTGGCAGCTTTACTGAATCCCTGAATGTTGCACTGTCTTTCCCAGAGTACCCATTTGGTCATGTCTATGTGTATTTGTATATGTATATATGTAGAAAATAATTCACCCTACACTGCTGCAAGGATGAAAGCTTTCAAAGTTAGGACAGCAATATGAATTTCCGATCTGGATGTAGTTGTAAGTGTTACCTAGCTAACAAACAAACAAACTACTATATGTAAATCTTTTGTTTTGTTGACTTGGACATTTACAGTGTAGGGCCAGAAAGGTTCTAGTAGCAGTGATTTGTCACATTAATGTCGTCTCATTACAATAAAGTCGAGCGAGTAGTTCTTCAATGTCAGGTAAATCATTTCTACAGTTTAAATGAGCAGCCACTGACAGCCTGAGTTGCTGTGGAGAAGCAGGGATTCATGCGATTTGGTCTGATTTGGCAGGTTTAGGTGAGGTTTGCTTACATGTTGGTGCCATTTTCTACACCAGCTATAAATAAACTTTAATTAGTTCATTCATTAGAGCATCCCATAGAACAACAAATATCTGGCATTTTGGCTGAGTTAAACTTGAAGATCTTCAAAGGATAGCTGGAGGGTAAAGAACCCTGTCAGGTGGGCGTGTCCCAGTAGCGCTGATGTCACATGAAAACTTTGGAAATAAATAAAGTTTTGCAAATGAACTCCAAACAGCGTAGGGAGAATGAGGTCATCTCCAAAGTCCCTTATTCTCCCTACGCTGTTTGGAGTTCACTTGAGAAAATGGGTATATACACATATGGTACAAAAGGAAAGACCATGGCACAACCAAATTATTGCAACCATGTGAAGTTAGGCTTTTGTGCTTTTAAAACATTTGATTCAAAGACGGAGGTCAATTGATATTTTCAAGGTAACTTTAGTGCGTCATGATGGCGAAAAACAGCAATAAGATGGACTCAGTGTGCTATCAGTTTGCAGCTGAATGGGGTGAAGCTGGAAATTACACACAATCTGTCACTGTTAGTGAAAATATGGTTATTAACTGTGATAAACTGTAGAAAATCTGTTGCCTTCTGTTGCAAATCTGCTTCAATCTACAAAAATGAACATTAACTACCTACATTTACGGTCCAGACAGAACCACGTCGATTTTAGACAGAAATTCTTCTACAAATAGTGAATTAGTTACTGCAGGACAGCAATTTAACTGCAAAATTACACAGGCAGTTTTGCAGATGTGCTGCACTCATCGGTAACTCAGATTGATTGCGAAATGTTGATTGCAAAATGTCAGTCTGTCTGTGTTTATAAATTACATTGCAGTTCACAAGTCTGAGAGTACGTGCAGTTAGGCCATGAGACATTTTGCCTCCCACCAGACGACTGGTGCAACCACCTTACAATTGAAAGTCATCACGGGCGTTGCACATTTAACCTCTGACCAACCAGCTGATTGCTAACTACTTGCACTTGATCATCGAATGCGATATTTCTTAGCAGCACAGAGACTGCCACTCTTCTTTTACTCTAGTGTGACTGAGCCAATACTCAATTCATTGAGGAAGAAAGATTTGAAGCAGTTTTTTCTATGATAACTTTCCTTTGGTTCATACTCGGGGCTGGGCTTTTGAACATTTTTACACTTTTTACACTAAAAATCTGTATGATATAAAATATAGGGTGAAATTAAACTTATTGCTTTCTGTCGTGGCATTATTTGGACAGAGGAAGAAAGCAAACGAGAGAGCCGATTAACTGAACTGAAGCATATTAGAATTTAACAAAACAAATAAATAAAACCCATCCTGACTACACAATGTAGTAGTGAATGTGAATCAATACAGAAAAATGTGCTGTGACATATCATGACTGTGGGTGACATACTGCAGTAATATTGCATGGTGAGTTATTCCTGGACTCTCACTCATAAGATTAAAGAAAATGAAAAAAAAAATGAGATAAGCAGTTGTTTTGTTTTGCTTCTGAAAATTTAAGTCTCATTTAGAAATTATCTGTATAATATGTAACACTGGCATTATAAAGAGTCAAAAACAGATGTTGCTACTTCAACAAAGATGGCTAAAATATTGAGGATTATAACAAAAATTTTAATTTTATTTACCTATAAACACGGGTCCTGTTTAAACACCCACAAAGTCTTAACAGCTGTGAGGAAAAGAAAGGATTTTCTGCTCTCTTTTTTTTACCCCCAGCCAGACTTCTACTTATTCACACTATACGTCAAAACAAAAGACAAACAAGAAACATCTTCCATTCAGCACTGACAGACACACACACACAGAAAACTGAGACCAGCTGTATCTGTTTGAATGAGTTGTAAATGGTGTTTATGCAATAAACATTATTCAGACATTAGCGTCGTGTGAGTGTTGTGCGGTTTGGACAACTTTAAAGAGCTAATTAGCAGATAGTTAAGCCTCATGCTGAGTGTGAGATAAACTAAGTGGAAATGGCAATGGACCAAAGGCATACTCCAAGCCAACAATAGGAACAGTCATCAAAAAAGGAAGATTTTGTTTCTCAAGAGGCTCCACTCTGGAGGTATTGGGCAATGACTGAAGCTCGGGCTTCCATAGAAACCACAACCACCAAAATAGTTTTTCCAAGAGAACAATCATTTATCTAGAAATATAATTTAGATAATATATCTTTCAGAAACTGGACTGAATCACAGATTTGAGTGCTATAAAAATTGTGGCACAGGCTCAGTTCTCATCTGGGTCCTGCCTATCAAGTCTAAACCAGCAGTGAGCAATGCAACAAATCTGGGCGATTACTCTCTCAACATAAGTGCGCTAAGCATGACATCCATTCTCCTCTCCAGAGTGAAGCTGGATCCCCCATGTCAGGGAGCCGGAGCTCTGCCAAAAACCTCCATTAGACCAAAGTGACGACAGCACATTTGAATCTATTAAAGCTATCTGTTTTCCCCTCTGCTGCTCGACATCTCACAGATTGTTCATTTGAGTCACAAACTGCTCTTTCTCAAGCTGCTGGCATTTACTTTCCTAGTTTAAAGCTGCTTAAAGCTGCTTTTTTAACTCAATCTAGGACATCACAAAAATATAATCAAGCTCAGATATTTACATGCTTAAGCAACACCATCACAGTTGATTCTTGTGAAACTTCTTTCACCTTCAAAAAAACTTCTTTCAAAAAACGTCCACAAACTAATGCCCCATGTGGCATGACCAGAAAAATAACACCACTGCCAGGCTCTGGAGACAACAAAACAACTAAAAATAGAATGTGAATTCTTGAAATAGCTTCTTGACTTTAATGTGAGATTCTCGTCATTATTTTTATTTTGATTACAGACAAGACAACCAACTTAACAAGAGACACTGATGGAGGCCAGCTGTTTCAAAATTACACCCTTAAGGTTCTCAGTGAGGACTCCTTTGAGACGAAGCCTCTTCTATAAATAAAATGTCCTTTAAGGCCATCACATTCCTATGTAAAATCTTACATAAATCCAGACAGGAAATGTATTTTGCATTTGTTGACCTTTTGAATGTGTCCATAAGGTGAGATAATGATCTGTTTCTCCTTTGCATCTGGTTGTACACTAACAGGTTTGGGTAGAGTCCAGATATAACAGCAATGGCAAGGCTAACTTGGTGGTTTGGAGGTTAACTATATTTACCATCATAGTTCAGACTGTTACCATGCTAATATTTTCTAATGATACCGAGCAATGTCATTAGCTTTGGTCTTTTACTATAAACCAAAGCCAAGGGCATATATAATTTGTTTTACTTGATTATCTCACTAGAGAGAAATTTGGTCTATAAGACTCACTGTGTTCATTCATTGTAGTCCATGCTGGACCTACACACTGGACGAATTAACTGGTTTTGTGATTTTGTTACACCCATGCTGAACAAAACCTGCACAGGCATCCAAATTGTGATAATGGGGCATTGGCTAGGTGGCGCATACAGGAGGCAGGACACATCACATCCACCCAATCCACTGGAACCCAGGTAGTGACCTGCTCTATTTAATGTTTAATATCCAATCAGATACTGCAACTGCATGAGCACACATGGAAATAGCTTTACTAGATAACTACTCAACTGCAAAACATTTCTCATGTAAATAGTCTAAAAACCTTTTATGGCAAACTAGCCTTGTGTAATTATTGTTGTGTACATTTTGTTTTTCCTCTTATCAGTCTAAGAAATAACTACTTTAACCACTGATGTGATAAACTTTGTAAACATGTATGACAGTTGCAGTGTCTCTATGTGTTAAGGATTAAGGGTATGTGTATGTGCACATGCCCTATACGCCTGTGCACTTGTGTGTTAATCCTGAGTGAAAGGCTATGTTTTCTGCACAGGAAGGCAGCGGAGGGACTCCCCGGAGGGCCTCTGTGTGCCGGCCCTGTAAGCCTGTGTGAATGAGTCTGAATTCGCAGGCTCCCCACGAGGACGCACGGCCAATTAAGCTGACAGTCAGAGGCCCATTGACCAGTCACAGAGATTAAACGCCGGGCCATCTTGGTGGCTAAAACCACCTGCAGGATAGAGGGAATGATGGAGAGCCAGAGAGGAGGAGGAGAAGGAAATGGAAAGAAACACAGGGAGACGTGCCGATACTCACTGTTGCTTGTCGCTTCGGTAAAAGACACCTTTTGTCCATTCCAGCCTTTGTTGTCCATCTGTAGTGATGTGGCGAGAAGGAGAAAAGGGGGAGGTAAGAGAGATGTAGATTCTTGAACAGACAGCTTCTTCACGCATGTCAGACAAGTTCCTTCCTACTGTTTGGCCCACAAAGAGACGAGTGCTCACAGGAGGGGATGCTTAAGGAGCCTAGTGTCTCTAGGCCAGCTACTTAATTAGGGGGGTTGTCAATGTTTGGTAACAAAAAAAAAAAAAGGCCTCTATTCAATGTGTTACTTCTGCTGTGGTGTGTGCGTCTGCTTGCACAAACACACACAGCCACAAACACATGCGAAACACAAACAAATAATTTCTCAAATGTGTGACAGCTTAGGAGATGACATTGCTGTAAACAAATTCACCCACGCTACAGTGGAAATTCAATGCAAGCAAGCTCACAGGGCACAGAGAGAAAGGAGGAATGGAGGGACGGGGTGAGAGAAAACGCTCAAAAGAAAGACAAACTATCTTAGAAAAGCTACAGAGCTCTGGGTTGTCTGAGATCAAAAGAAAAGTAAACCGTTTAGCCAATTCGTACAGAGATGTTGTCGGAGTTGTCAAGCTATTGCAGAGTCACGTATCGGCCACTAACTTTGTTCTGTCTAAATATTGTATCTTGACTGTAACCAGACAGGTCTCACCTCTTGCCAGAAATTAGCTTAAACAGGGAGACTCACTGCTTGTTTCCATAAGAGCAGACGCGTATATCTGAAACCTTAGAAAACAAAACAGTAGTTTATAGGGCTAAAGAATGAAACATCCAATGATGGATTTGATTACATGTGTGTAACATTTGACATTCCCCTGGAGACTCGTGTAAGTGGGGCCTTCAGTGTGCAGAGCGTTTTTAAACTTTCAAAAACTTATCTGCTGAAGTCTCAGTAGCAGTAACTACACAGGATAGCAAAGTAATTAATGTCAGAGCTGAGGAAATCAAACTGAAAGGAAGGAAATTACTGGCTACAAACTGAGATGCGCTTTCTTCGGAGTATGTCATATTTAACTCTCCTTTAGCTATAAGATATGGTTTTCTGAATATTATACATATATGCAGCATCACATATCAAACTAATGAGCTGTCTGGGGAACAATTAACAATCTACAGACAGACTGGTTATGTAACAGTATCTCTATCTGATTCTGCTCTCTAAGCTTAAATACCAACGAAGTGAATAAAGATGTTGGTGATCAATGGTTCACAGGAGCTGAACGGGTTGTATAATGGGTCAGCAGCGCTGGGATTTCAGATAAATCTGGGAATTAAATATAAGAACTTTTGTGCGGGGTTGTCCAGATGAGATAAAGTCAGGGCAGTGCATGAAGTTTCTTAATGCATACAGCATACAGCTTTATAGGTACCATCAATTATCACCATTCTTTGAGCACTAATGCTAATAACAATTGCAAAGTGTTATTTGGGTGTCTCTGCTTAGACTGCTGCCTCCTGCAACCCAGGTCCTGATAGGAAAACAAAGAAAAGTGACAAAGGAAATAAAAACCTATTGAAATAAATCATGAGAGTCTGTAATTACGTAAACTAAAGCAAGCTACATACTATACATTTATGTTACACTCATTAACCACTTTATAATGTACCCCTGTTTAACTGTTCTTTCACACATATCTAATCTGTCAATCAAATGGCAACATTTCAATGTATTTATGCTTTAAGATATGATTCAGACAACCTGCTGAAGTTCAGACTGAGCATCAGAATGGGGAAGAAAGGACTTGTTACTTGAACGTAGCATGGTTGTTGGTACCAGGGTGGTCTAAGTCTCTAAGTATTGCAGAAGCTTCTGATCATTCTCTGTAAACCCGAGAATGGTCCAAAAATGAGAAAAATGAGTACCAGTTCTCTAGGAGGGCAACAGTAACTCAAATGACCACTTGATACAACAAAGGTATGCAGAACAGCATCTTTAAATGCACATCAAACCTTAAGGCAGATGGGCTACAGCAGCAGAAGACCACACTGTCAGATAAGAAGCTGGTGCTACAATTTACAAGGGCTCTCCAAAATTGGAGAACAGAAGATTGGATAAGTGGTGGGGTCATAATTTCATGTAAACATTAAAACATTGATCCATCCTGGGTTGTTTCAATGGTTCACGCTGGTGGTGGTGGTATAACTTGTAGAACTTTTTAATGCCAAAGCCTTATAGAATGGGAAGGTTAGCTGTTGTTGACCATGTCCATCCCTTTATGACCACAGAATTTCCATCTTCTGATGGCTACTTCCAGCAGGATAACACACCATGACGCAAAGCTTAAATAATCTCGAACTTATTTCTTGAGGATTGCAATGAGTTCAGTGTACTTAAATGGCCTCACAGTCAATCCAACAGTGCACCTTTGGGATGTGGTGGAGCAGGAGATTCACATTATGGATGTGCAACTCACAACATCTGCAGCAACTGTGTGATGATGTCATGTCAATGTGGTTCAAAAGTTTCCAGCACTTTGATTAATCTGTGCCACGAAGAATTATTACAATTCTGAAGGCAAAAGGGGGGCAGCTTGGTGCTAGCAAGGTATAACTAATAAAGTGTCCAGTAATAATATATGTACCACCTCTTCAACAGTTTAACGTGTTTTCATTTTAGTAGCTACAAGAAATCAGAACCAAATGTAATCTGTGGTCCATATTTATGAAACAAATGAGATAATTTAAAGATGTAGTATAAGATACCAGTGCTGGGAAAGTTTACACTTCTAAAATGGCTCTGAACAAAACCTTCTGTATAATTAATTGTGTTATTTATTTTTTCCCCCCATCATGTAGAATCTTTCAAAACTTCAAATAACATTCAACAATATAAAACTACTACCAGTCAGGAAATAAGATAAATAAATAGTTGCGCAGCAAAGTGGGAGGCTTGTATATAAAACAGATATGAAATACACAAGCTGGCGAAGGCGTTTTTACCTCAGCCGGGTTCTGAGGGATTGTGGAGGCCTTGTATCCCAGCTGTAGCAGCATAGCCTCAGCTGCATTCCGCTTGGCAACCTTCTTGTTGGGCCCTGTTCCCGTGGCAACCTCATTATTCACCTTCACCTGTATGGGAATGGAGGAAAACACGCATATAAAGAAACCAGTACACACGTATGAGATAAAGACAGTGGCAATATTTGCTGATTCACAACTAAACATTTTGGTTTTGCTGATAAATCCTGTTGTGATAATGACTAACTGTTTCTTACTTTTTAAAAAAAAGAGAGTTTCTTTTCTCTCTTTTTCTGAGCTGAGGCAGCCATGCAGTGCACATTGCACAAAAAGAATCTGAGTGAAGTGTTTGTTTTTCAGTAATCCCAAAACGTTAAATCTGTCTACACAGAATGTAAGCAGAAATTTCCAAGAGAATATCAGACGTCGTTATGTTATCCAAACAGACAATTACACTGTACAAATAACATTCTGGGAGCCAAAGCCTGTGAACTGCCAGGCCTCAGCGCACTCAGTCAAAGTGGTCTGACATGCTCGCTAAGTAGTCATCTGAATACATCACGAAGGTCACAACAGAAGGAGAAGGAAGGAAGGCCCCAATAAATTCCCCGATCGCTAAACAAACACAATCACTCTTTTATCAAAATTTAAATGATGATCAGCTCCTGAAAAAGCATTGGACAAAAGGTGGAGCCCTTTCTGAAGTGATGGCTTCAGACAATCGATGCGAAAACAGAGACTCATTTGAGCCGTACTGCCTACCAAAGGAAACAATGTGGAAATTTTAGAAGATGGAGTGGACTGCACAAAAGAACACACACACTCACGGAGACTAATGTGTGCATCAAAGAGGCATGGAGAATAGGTTTGAGGCTGAATTACCGCCTGATGCTAAGAGAAGCTCTGTTCTTCACATGAAAGAAAAGGATTATGGAACGAGAGACTAAGAGGGAGAGTTTGACTGGGAGAGGCAGCCAGTGAAAGATGAATAGGAAGAGAAAAAGACAGACTGCTGTTAAAATGGTGAGCATAAATAACAGCAAGCGCGATCACCTCTAAATGCATACGTTTAGCAGTTTTACGGTGTGAAGCGGTGTGGGTTAGTACAATGCCACAATCTTTTCTAGGAGTGTATGTCCCAGAAAATTCACCCCAAGGTAGGCTCAAAGAATTAGCAAAAAAACAAAACAAACAAACAGGCCTCAGTTAGCATGATTAATTTTAAAGTTCATGACAGCACAGTTAGAAAAAGACTGAACAAGCGTGGTTTGTTTGGAAGGATTGCGAGGAGAAAGCCTCTTCTCTCTAAAAAGAACATGACCGCACGGCTTGGGTTTGCAAAGTTGCATCTGAACAAACCACAAGCTCTCTGGATCAATGAGGCTCATTCAAGTAAAATTACATGGAAACATTCTTAGCCTGCGCAAAAAACACATACACAAAATTACTATCAAATTTATTGCCATTAGCTTATTTCTTTATATAAAGAAAGATGTTTGATGCCAGGTGATGTAGAGAAAGATATGTGTGAGAGAATCCTGCAAGCAGGTGAAAGTCCAACTAAAAAAACTGATTACTGAAACTGAATTGTGTCTGAGGAAGAGGAGCTCAGCTCAGGGTGAAATAATTGAGGTTTGAAGTGCTAAAATATCTTTACTCAAGAAACTCATTGTGGTCCAATTTAAAAAACAATAAACAGTTTGGAAATCAGAATTGATATAGGAAAATGGGACTAGCAGACTAAAACAAAAAAAATATATAGATAAAAATATAGACAGTACCAAGAACTGTCTGCGACAACACTCAGCAATGACAGTAACCTTTTCATTTAGTATTTCTCTTTCTTCACTTGTAATTCTGAGGATTTTTTTTTTGCTTTAGTGTTTCTTAAAAAATAAACGAGCAAAATTAAATCTGTACTTAAACCATACATATGAACGTTTCACACACAAATCAATGATTCATTAATATTTTCGTACCCGGAGAAATTTACAAATGTTTTGTAGATTCAAATTATGAAGGTGTGGCTGTCACAGATATTTAAAAAAAAAAAAAAAAAACGCATCTTTTTTCATCTCAAATAAGCGAAGGACAAACAGCACAGTAAGTCAGACCTCTGTATGGGGCAAAACAGCAATATAACTAATCACTTCCTCATGTGACATACTTTCAATACACACTGACGCCAAACATCAGCATTCTCGTTAAAACACTAAACCAACTGTTAACAGGCTGGTACAAATTCTCAAGAGATAAAGTTAAGAAGAAACTCAGAGGGAAAGTCCCAGACAACACTGATGGTAGGGGAAAGCAAATCAAAGAGCTAATTCATTGAACTGACTCATTAAAAGTGAGTAGCACTAACACAGAAAGATTCAGCTTTCTCTTCTAATGTTACAAAACTATTGCAATGTACTGCTTAAGACTGTGTACTGCAGATTCACTGTGCTGTGAATATTTATTGAGTTCATAATTGAATAGTTATTAAACTATAGCATTGTATGCATTCCCTACTTTACACAATGCACTTGACTGATTTGTGAGAGCTTAATAAAACATTTTCATAATCGTGTAATGATCTGATTTACATATATGTCATCTACATTTACCTGACAAGTTCTTTTAAAATGAACATAGAATTTCTCAAGATTGTACTTTAATCTTAATTGCAAATTAATTTTAACACGTGTGTAATAAAAGCGAACAACTTGGCAGAAACAGTAGTTTAGTTTAAAAAACTTAAAAAGTAGGACAGGTAAATTAAAGACGGCAAATTGCAAGTTTAAAGCGGACAACGTATTAACTGTATTAAATTGCAGATGCAAATTATTTTTCTTCTTCTGTGGTTTTTTATGCATGACCTCAAATAGGCTAAACAACTCTGAAAGAGATAACTGTAGTATCTGACGAGATTTCCTCATACAAAGATCTTACTTTGTTTACTGGACTAATAATAAAAAACACCAAATCACCCGTAACTAAGTTAAAGGGGAAAGGTTGCAGCTGACAGAGGAACATGAAATTTTATGAATACTAGCCCTGTAATACACAGCCACATTCCAGTATCGTCCTGTGGTACAGAAAACAGACTTCATGCCATCTTTACAAGTAACCGACAACTTGAAATGTAATAGCGTAAAAAAAAAGTTGGCTGCTCCTGTGATGGAAACAGGGCTGTTAAGATGGATCTTCATCTATTCAAAACTTTAGCTGCATCTATAAACATAATAAATGCTAAACAGAATGTTTCACAAAGGAAAGCGGAGCCTGAGAGACAAAGAGGTGAAGAGAAAATGGGGAAAGGAAACACAAGGCCCAAATCATTTTAATCCAACGTTGAAATGCAGTAAATGAAAACAGACTTTAAATGTTTTGTTATTCTACCACATGTTCCTAAAACCACGTTTGCACCAAATGCATTAAATTACTTACATATCTACTGGTGACTAAATATTACCAACAACCTTTTCTTTTTTCCCCATAGTTTGATATACTAAAGAATACATACGGCAAAGGCAAAACTGGAAGTAGGTTCCACACTTAAAAGAGCAAAGCTGGACAGTGGTGCAATAGGGGAATAGATATTTTTCTGGACATTAGCAGGCTGTTCAAAAACGACCTTGTTTGAACAAAGGGGAGCTGTCAAGCTAACACGGTTAGGGATCATAATCCCTCGGGAAACCTAAGAAACCTCGCATCCATGTGCATTATCCACTTATCCATTTAAATAGCACATTTCATTACATGTAAACTCAATGTGCTTAAAAATGACGCAAAAACACAACAATATAGACCTAGCTATGTAGGACTATGATACCTTGAGGCACACACAGTTATTAAGTGTATGTCTGTGAGAATACAAAGGTTTTAATTTGTTTTTGAATGCGGACACAAATAGAATTGACCTCGGGTCAGCGGGCAGCTTCCTCCAAAGAAAAGGACCACAGTAACTGAAAGCACCCTCAGCACACTCAGATCTAACTCTGAACATAGTTAAAAGATCGGCACCTGATGACCTGAGAGCTGTAACTGGGTTATAGACACTGAGCAAGTCAGAGATGCACTGGAGGGCAAAACCACTGAGAGCTTTATAAACGAATAGAAGGATTTTGAAGGTAATCTTGTATTGAACTGGCAACCAACTTGAGCAACACTTAAATACTGTTCAAATCTGCATATGTGTAAGGCTGCTACATTGTGGACAAGCTGAAGACGTCCTACTGATGATTTAGATAATCCCATAAATAAAGCGTTACAGTACCTTATCCTGTTAGATATGAAAGCAGGGACCAATTTCTTAGTTTGAGATAAGAGCAGTACTTTAAAAAAAAGATTGTCCAGTTAAGATCACTGCCCAAAATTATACCACGGTTCCCCACTTGCTCACTGTGTTTGCGAGAAAGAGAGCATAAAAATGAATACAAAAATTTACAGCTACAAATGATTTTATACAGTGATCACACCACCTCCTGCTTTCACGCATACAATATTCAAATCAGCTGTTCAATCACTGTTATCAAGCCAGGTTTCTGTTAGAAGGATAAAATCCAGTTTATTAGTGACAGTGACATCATTAGAGATAAAAGCCTAATTTCTGAAAGATCTAACATTCAGAAGTGAAAAGTGGAAAGTGGACTTAGTAGACTCAGACAAGGTGGGTTTAATGTTTACAATGTGTACTTTGTGTCTGATCTGCTGTTAATTCCTACTCTAATATGAGAAAGTGGTCCGGTATTTGCAGGACATCATAAAGTTTGCTAAAAACCTTTAAAATCCTTGTCTGGGAATGTTTTTCTTGTAGTAGTATTAATTCCATGACCAGGAATTTACCTGCATGATGAACTCCCGACGTCGGGGCATCCCTCTCTCTGAGAGCAGCAGGTACTCGGGCTCCTTCTCCTTTTTGGCCTGCTGGATCTGGGCTAGACGGCTGATCGGGTTCATGCCCTGTCCATAGTCTGGTCCTGTCTACGAGGAAAAAAAGACAGTGACGATCTCTTGCAATGATTGCAATCACTTGTTTTGCCGAGCTTCCACGGTAGCAGGTGTGTGTATGTTGGTTCGCTTTATTCAAGTACCTTGAGGATGGTCTTGGTTCTTTTCTTGTAGTGTGTCTTGGGTTTTTCCACAGTGGGTATGGAGGGAAGCTTCTTCAGGTCCTGCAGGATGGACAGAGCGGCACGTTTCTTGGACAGCTTCTTGCTGTTGCCCTCACCCTCGGCAGAGAACTCCCCCACGGTGACACGGGTCAGGAAGCTTTTCATGTGTGGGGGCCCACTCTCCTTCAACACCTGGAAAGGTTTTTTGGAGAAACACAAATGGGAGGGATTTTTTCTTCATGAAAGACAAATTAAGTAAAAATGATAATAGAAAATCTGAATTTATATGTGTGGGTCTTCTGTGCGTGATATGTATAAAGAGGTGTGTGCAAAGCTTTCTGTGAGCAGCTACACCAGGTGGTCCAAAACATCTGCTCTCGATGGTCACACACTGCTACCCACCCATATGTGGGTGTGTTATCCATACACAAAACACTCAGAACTGAACAACACTGACGCACAAACACACATATGAAAAGTAACATGTTCCTAGATGACAGTCTCTAGTGGTGAAGGCTCAGTTTCCTTCCTCTAGCCTCTGGTCACCTGGGAGACCTAAAACAAACACCGGCTGGCGTTAGGTCATGCTTCTGCAATCACATCTACTTCCTGTGAAGTCCAACCACAGTGTGCGAGTGTGTGAATGTGTGTGTAGCAGGTGGGGTTCTTATACAGGAAAACATGCTGGAGGAAGAATTAAGTTTCACACATTTACTGAGTCCAGCTCTACATGTTTGGTGAACGTGGATCGGTTCCTAGCTCGATGGCTTTCTCCTTTGCTCTCCCTGTTTTGTTTTGGATTTTTTTTTGCTGCAGCAGCTGTGTGCTGCTTTGGATTTTTCAGCCCCCTCCCACGCTCTCTCCTGATTTTCTTCATTTGAGCTTAATTTGTGGTGCAGACAGCACAAATTGTAGTAATCAGATGCAATCTAGCAACAGTTGATTTGAACTCAGTGACCGATAAAACAGATTAAACTGATAAGTGGAACCTAGAGCATTCCTCACATACTTCACACATCAACACAGACTAATACCAGACCTTTGGGGAAACAAAGGATAATGTGTCCATACCCCCTCTTCAATCTACACGACACCCAAAAAACAAAGATTTTAGTTCAATTAAACTAAAGAGACAAGGCAAGTCCTGTGCATGAAAACAAAACAAACAGAAATCAGTTAGTGAATGTTTAGACAGATACCACACATAGAACTATGCCCACAAGTAAGACAGAAAACTCAGAGTAGACACGCATAATGGTAATGGAATTAACACATTGTATCACATACATGATCACTTCTTTTCTATTCCTACTCAACACTGGCCCCCATGTTTCCCATCACTGTTAACCTGTCAGCCTGTGGGCAGCCCTGCACAAGGAATTCAAGTATACAGTAGGTTAGCATATGCATTGTAGCGAAGCCTTGGAGCGCTAGCTGTCCAAGCTATCAGCCAAACTTACTCCCACCCAAGGGATCTACTCTGGTCTTGCTCATCACCAGAAAAGGGAAATGTAACATGGCAGCTTCTTGTATGTTACAACATTCGGTGGGACTGAAAGCATCCCGAGTCAGATATATATTTTTAAGGCAATAGAGTTGACGATGACGACGCACATCACCGGCCACTGCTCAGCTAAGATTATGTCACTTTGAGGAAATATAAATGGACTAACAGTGAAATGTGTAATTAGGGCCATTAATATCTGTACAATAAGATTTTTGCAATAGATTTTAAATCAAACAATCAACATGTGACTGACTTTCAGCCTTACTTCAGGGGACTTAACAAATGTACTGCATAAAGGAATTACAGCCATTTTTATACAGAACTTTACATATACTAATCCTGGATATTAATGTCACAGTCCTTCTGGCCTTGTGTAGAATTATCTAAACTGTTCTTTTTCTAGGATGACATTAAAAAACGAAGACTTGGTAGCATAAGTTATTTTGGATTTTCTCTGATCCACATAAATATATTTTTATATATAAATACTTTTTTTTTTTAACCATAACAGGCTTTCCAGAGTGACAGACTCATACAAATACCGGAGCATAAGCCCTCCAGAAGTGTTCCACTTGCTTATGATTCATCTGTGCTGTTTAAATCAAAAATATAAAGTCACCAATAGGAAGAAAGAGATCAAATGTGGCCTACGTGGACGTATGGCAAGTCAACAAAAAGTATGAGACAATGCGTATATATCTACACATACAATGTCACCTACTCTTGGCACAGGATGGCGGCAGACAAGCTGCAGTCAGTCTCCTGGCAGACGACACGGGATCTGCGCTGCACCGATGGGATTTCAGCACTTCCATTCATTTACACGCACAGTCAGACACACATACATGCAAACAAATAGACAAACACACCCGTCTGCCACCTAATGACAAGGATCAGATTGTATACAGGAAACCTTTGGTAATTCAATGTTGAATTTTTTTTTAATCCCATCTATTCTTGTCTCTTTATTTGTTCTTATTCAATCATGTCTCCAGCTTCGCGTGGAGACATTAATACCCTGAGCAGTCTGAGGATTTGTGCATGCGAGAACTCAGGTACTCTAGAAGAGGAGGCTATGGGAGCAGGGTAGGACAATAGTAGGGACTGGTAAAGGGAAGAAAGGCTCTTTTGTGATGAGTGGTGGATGGACAAGCCCTGAGGGAAGCTGATTCTTGTAAGATGGGTGGTTCTTGGCTCGGACACTCTTCTCTTGTGTCCTCCTTGGAAAAGGAGCCTCCGATCCAACACACAAGCCGTGATTTATAGATTGGTTCCTCTTTGATGCTGACATCTGTTTGATATTGCCTGACGGGGGGATTAAATGAGCCAACTGGCTCTCAGGGTGGCAACGACCCTCATTGCTGCAGAGGGATGGGAAAGCAGACACTTGCTAACAGTGACTCACGGGTAATGTCATGCCCCAGTAAGGGCAAGGATGAGCTGATATGAAAACATGGTTGCTGTGAAAGGCATTCACATGAGAGATGACCGTTACTGTTTTATGTGGGACGTATCTATGTGTGTCAGGTTAAGAGTTAGACGAGGGTGTGCATCAAAGAAGATTCAGTAAAGAGGAGAGGACATAAAGCTAAACTTTGTCAACAGTTGGAATTTAATGGACTGAGTGTGCAAAATGAATTCCATAAAGACGAGTAATTCAGTAATTCACACTTGGTCTCCAACCACAGCATGCTGGCAGAGTGAGAACACACCGATGCATGGTTAAAGTGAAAGGGAAAGAGAAATGTATGTTATGCAAGGAGAGGGAGAGGATGGATTTCCATCTCCCTGTGTGTCATTTTTCTTTAGTTTTATCTTGAGTTCTTATCTGGTATGGATATGGTATCTGGTATGGTTTATGGAGTTCCATGTCCAGGAAGACTGCCGCCGATCTGAAAAGATCAAACGTTAACAGTCTTTGTCACCAGTGACTACTCACTGAAGAAGTTGCTGGTTCAAGTCAACTTGTCAGTGTAACAATGTTTTAATTTAGTCGCAGTTTAACTAATTACTTCTTAATGAGGGTAGATCCAACAATAAGTGCTCTGTGTTTTTGTTTCTCAAACAAGTACTGAGTGTGTCATCATGTTGTGTCATTCGCTCACAACTCCATTAGTAGTTTTTCTTTTTACTAAGTGACACTTCATCAGTGTGTTACTAACAAATGTACATTACTTCAACCAGTGAGAATATGAGTGTCTTTTTATAAGGAAAATTGGGTTCAAGTGATTCTGGATCATTGAAAGCTCACGTTGTAAGTGACAGAAATAGAAGGTAACTCTTTTGTAAAGTGATCCAACTAGATTAACTGTATCGAGGGTTTCTTTTCAGTCCTTTTTACATCCATCGCCAAATGGTAGCTCCAGCAACTGGATATGTAGCTAAGAAAATGGATGGACGGATGGACAGATGTTTTTTTTTCCTTCCATTTATTTATTTCTTTGATTTCCCTTTTTTAAAGTTTTGTGTACAGTCATTTGTCTTGCTTCAAAAAGCCATTGGAGGGAATGAAATGTTTTGCATTTCTGCATTAATTTTTAATCCCCAGAGGTTGCCGCTAGATTCAAATGCCTTGTTATATGTAATCACATGCTTTGCCAAAATTAAAAATAAATAATTTGTTGATTATTGTTTATTGCCGATTGACCCTTAAAGGTATAGCACAGAAAAAAGAAAATGAACCTGATCCCTCTGATTTAAATAATGATATCCCTTTACAGTAGAGGGTAGACTAAACAAACCAAGCTAAACGTTGCTGTCAAAAACTGCACACAACTCGTAACTTGTGAAATAGTCAAAGAAAATGAACTGTTGACAGAAATGTAGGGAGATGGTGAAAGAGAGTAAGTGTTGGGGGAGAAAGCACATGGAGAATATTTACTGATTTACTGCTCATCAGACAGCAGTAATGAACAGTCTGTCTCCAGACTGACAGTGAGCAGAGGAGAGACCGCTCGGAGGAATGTGGCTGTGTTCTTCTGTTAAAAACTGCTGCTCTCAGCCTCCAGTTTGGAGGGACTGAAAATGAAAGCGAAATGTCTGCTGCCAGTGACAAAGACATGACAGATAATGAATCATGTCAATCCAGATTTAGCTGGATGAAATTATAAATAGCAGTTCCAGGAAGGTAAGTTTAATTCCCCTGGTTCCACGTAAGGTAGGACTCACAGGGTAGCCATGCCATACCCTTGTGAGTAAATACATTTTGTTAACAAAGAGGTAGAAAGTTGGAGGGAAAAAGGGAGGACTGGATAGCTTTGCAGATAATTTTCTCAGTTTTGTGTAAACTCTTATTAACAAGCAAAGTAAACACAGTGAGAAGATTTTACCTCCCTTCCTCTCCTTACAGCTCATTTCCTCTCAGCCCATCTTCACATCCCCCTAGCGTCTACGAGGAACTGCCCTCTGTAATTTTTGGGACTGATGTAAGAGAGGTGGAAGGGAGGAACTCTGTGGAGGAAGGGAGGGGGCACACATTGTAAACTGAGCCTCTCTTGTTTTTGGCACCTTGCTGAGTGCAGAAGAAGAAGAGGGGAGTCATGAGGGAGAGAATATTGGATGAGTCAGCTGAGATATGGTGAAAGCCAAGGAGCACTGAACCAGCGGGTCATACAAGGACACACCAGATTTCATGGATTCAAAAAAAAAAAGTTGAGTTTTGTGACTTTAATGGGCAGAAAAGATGTGGTAGGATTCCCTGTAGAATCCAAAGGAATCTTGTCAGGCAAAGCTAGTAAGGAACTTAATCCTGGTCTTATCCAGTGGACCATGTCAGTGACACACACTGTTTTAAGTTTTGGATGTCAGGTTTTCCCAGGTGATGCAAAAAGCTTTTCCCAGAAGCAGCTGTGATTAAGAAACAGAAACTATGCCAAGAAACCCCGTCCCGAGGTGGCATGAGACATGACAGAGAATGTACTTGACAAAAACAAAAATCCCTCAATACTAGGATCACACATGCTCAACTGTAAAACCAAAAGTGAGCCAAATGCACAGAATTACCAACTGCCTTTGCTCATGTTTTGAGTAATACATGCAGCAATTCCCGTTTTAATGGCAAAAGGCAAAATTCTGATAGCACATAGAAGCTTGGTTTAGCAGATGATGCTAGTAAGTAGTAAGTAAAGTTCATTCATAAATAAGCCTGGTTTTAAAGTCTTGTTAAACAAGTCTACTAATGATCAGATAGAATGTAAAGTCAGTACAATCAGCTTGATTCAGGAACCAATCTTAAGTTACTTAAGTCTGAATTTTAAAAAAATCGCAGTTTGATATTCAGCAACTGAGGACCTGCTCTGGACCTTTGAAAGACATTAAAGGATTACAAAGGCAGAACACAGCTAGGGCTATTGCCATTAGTCGACTAGTCAGGATGATGTCGACTATCAAAAGAGTCAACTACTAAATAGTAGACGCATCATTTGAACCCTTTTAAGATCCTGAATTAAGCAGGAATACGTAGTAGGACTTAAGAGTGTAATAACGGACTGAAAAAGAAGATGGCAGCAATGCATCTACAAGGATGCCAGCTGCCGTTAAACGCCAAAGAAGAAGAAGCAGTCTCTAGTATAATAGCTGTGTCCAAATTCAGGGGCCGCATCCTCCTGAGGCCGCATTTGTAGGCCGATTACATCACAGCAACGCGGCGAAGGCTGTCCAGAAATCGAAGACTCCTCCAAATGCGGCCGACAAATGCGTCCGCCCCAGATTTGGCCCAACCTATGCCAGAATTCATAGCCCAGCCAATTCCAGTTTCCAACAATGGCGGCAGCTACTTCGCTTTAATATTAAGTTTTCTGGGTCACAAAATAAACTTTTAAGATATTTTCAGGTGAGAATGTAGCTGTGTAAACTTTAAATATCTGCTCGATTTATCAACAATCACATATTTGCAAAAGTGCTCCGACGTTTTCGGAGACATCTGTTACCCCATTAGCTCGACAGCTGACTGGGGGTTCGAGGCTCACTAGAGCTGGCGAGATTAGTTGACTAATCGAAAAAGAAAAATCGGTGACTAGTCGACTATCAAAATAATCGTTTGTGGCACCTCTAAACACAGCTAATGTCTAAATAAACAAAACAAATGAGTTAAAAGGCAGATTTTTGAATGTCGTGATTTTTTCATCATAGTTAAATTTAACAGTAAGTTTGTACAAATAAATGCTACACAGAGAGAGCAGCATTCAAATAATGGAACAAAGTGTTGTGCTATGTAACCGTTTTACCTTTTGGGGAGGGATGGGTGTCTAGATTAAAATGTGATTTAATAAAGTAAAGTGTCTTTTAGAGGTTTGTACTCGATTAACAGCAGCTAAGCTGAGTCACCAGTCACAGCACCACACCACTGAATCCATTCCCACGTGCTTAATCAATTCCATAACCATACAGAAGTCACACTCTCATATTTAATATGTCTCACTAAGATAACAGAGCTTACTGACGCAGTAAAGGAAATGTCCATCCTTATAATAATAAAAAAAAATTATTATTTATGGAGGATTCCCAGCGTGACTCCTTCAATTTCCAGCATGTTACCATTTCACACGGCTACTGATGATAACAATTTTAGAAACACTTCCAAAATTTTGACATTACACAAACCCTGGACATCATGACTATTTACTCATCATCTCACTGCAGAGTTTATCTTCATTCTGCATTCCTTCAGTAATTGCTTCAAGGAAGATCATAAATTGCAATTCCCCTTGGTACCAATAATAATAACATTGCACGAACATATCCTTGTGGGTATTTCTCATATTGTTCTCACCTCAAAATTAACAGACAAGTTCCTCTTGAGGGCAATTTCATAGACCAGGCTGATCTCTGATTTACTGGCATCAGCGCCTTCCTCAGTCTCCCCCTTTTCCTCTGGATTCTGGAAAACAAATACAACATTCGAAAGAGGGGAAATGTTTAACAAGGGTCTATCATTCGATACAATAGGTAAAATGATAACGAATATTTTTTTTTATTTTCACAATTTCCAATGAACAGTGACTCCATGTTTGGCATATCATCAAACATGGACCATGCTGAACTGCACACCAACAGTGTGGATGTCGGCCAACCTGCCACAACGAGAAGCTTGTCTGTTTTCTGGAGACAATCCTTATCTGATATTGAATTAAAAACTTCCATGGACGCGACTGGTGGTCCTCTGTCTGCACTGGAAGGCCTCTTAAAAGGATTTTCTTTTAAATGTGAAATTATTTATAGTGACAAACTGTTCCAGGTTAAATTACCGTTTATAATTTGTGAACATGGTAAACTGTGTCCTCCTCAAAACAACCTAGAGAACAAGAAAAGATTAAGATCAAAGCATCAGCGCTCACGGAGCCAATCACACATCTATATCTAAGAGACAGGCCTGATGACATTTAACCACTAAAAATTTCTGCAATTCTGGACTTAACATATGACGACTTTGGATTGAACTTTCAGTAAGTGAAATTACGAAGTTAGTGATAAAGGTAACTTACAAGAATTCTTTAACTAGTTCCCGTTAATGTTTGAATTGAAATCTTTCAATTTGTCATCACAGTATCCTCTGCTGATGATAAAACCTAGTTTGCAACACAGATATCACGTCACCAGGCATACAACAAGGGGCTTTTTGGTGCTAGCTGTCAATGAATGTAGAGAGCTGTCTCATTTTTTGTCTGATTAACTCGGAATGACTGCAGTCTTTTTCTTTTGGACTCCTTTCCTTTTCCTGCCTGACCTGATATGGCCAGTGACTAACACCATGAGATATCTTGAAATTCACAGGAAGGAGTCCTGCTGCACAAACCCCACTGGGCTAAAGACAGAGGTCGTGAGAGGCATGTGTGACTAATTTATGCTGAGATATACCCCATGTTCTGTTTTGGTCTAAGACACTTAGATTTATGTTCATCACATGGTATCATTAATGTGGTACTCAATCAGCTCCAGTTTCTTTCTACAGTATGACATGATCATAAACATAAAAACAAGGTCACTGGTTCTTGCTACAGCACCCTCTGCCATCAACTGTTGCTGGCTAGCGATTGACAGCATCTCCAGCAACAACTTGCCAACTGGTCGGGGACTAGCAACTGGAGACTTAACAGTGTCAAGAACTCAACTTGGGGCTAAGACAAAGAACTTGGAAACTGTAGCAAATTGTTTAAACTAGGGATGTCCTGATCCGGTTTTTTTGCCCTTGAGTCCGAGTCATTTGATTTTGAGTATCTACCAAGACCGAGTCCCGATCCGATACTTCTATAATACATAAAAAAAGAATGAGGAAGACCGAAGAAAAAGATCCTGGATGTTCCTCATTTTCTTTATTTAATTCACCGTATTTTAACATTCAACAACTCTGTTAACAAACAAAGCACTTTTGTGAAGTAGCTTGAACAATCAAGTAATAAATAACATAAATTCTTCACTTCACTGGACTTTATTTATATTTACTGTTGCACTAAAATCTAATATAAAAACAAATAGCACCTCAACTTAAAATAAAATAAAAAAATAAAAGTGCCACAGTGTTTTCAAACTCTCCTGCAGTGTGAGCTTACTCGTCTTCGGCTGGGTTGCCTGGGTATGTTCGCTGTATTGTGCCGGATGTTTGTTTTTGAGATGCCGTATCAGGTTTGTTGTGTTAAATGTCGTCTTTTCCTTTCCACCTCTTGCAATCCCAAGTTTACAAGTATGCTATGGCAATGTTGTTGTCATCAATTTATAACACCTCCAGACCGCAGACATACTCGCGCTTTCAGCTTCAAGCTGCTTCCGTGTTCTAATTTGCCGGCAGGCGTCTCTGCAACAAAGTGATGTCATGCTGCATGCGTTGCTGTTTCTGTGTGGGGTCAAGAGGTGTGTATTATCCACCTGACAGAGGAACCCAGTAGTTGAAGTTCTCTGTGTTACCAAATCCACATCTAGTGGAATGTCCTATTCAGCTAGTACAAATCCCCCCTGAGCATAATTTATGAAGCAAAGATGTTGCGTTAAACTGCGACATTCATCCAGGATGGTTGTGGACAAAAAGAGAGATGACAGTGAAAGAGAGGGAGGCATTTTATTACCTTTTAGATGATGGATAGTGGTGTTTATTACCAAAGAGCAGCTCCTTGCTTGGTAAGGGATAGCAACAGACAAGATGTGAACAGACTTTACAACTTATCTGTGCTTTAGCAGGCTCTTGAGCAGGAGGCTACAAACACACGACACTTTTCTCCTCAAATTTGACAAGATACACAAATTCCACTATAAACTCCAGCGTAATTTTTTTGTTGTCACTAAAGCCAACAGCTTTCCTGCTGTGCAGATTGGAGCGGAGCTTGAAGCTAGTGAAAAGAGACAGCTTTATTTTAGTCGTGTTAGTTCTCAGCTGGGCTAAGTGCATGCTTTTTACATCCCAGCAGTGATGTTCACAGAATGATCATTATTGATTTAAGATACACAGAGGATGGAAGATTCACTCAGACACAGATGCACACTTGCTGATGTGGGAAATGAAACACAGTTTGAGACGTATTTCTGCCAAATTTCATGATGAACAACATCTGTCTTGCTAATGGTAAATTAGACAAGATCACATTTGAGTACATGTTTTTAAGTTGATGTAGATTTACTATTCTTGTCTTCTAAAGTCTGTCAAAGCTCCCTTCTAAATACGGCCGATGACATGCACAAAGTAACACTTGCCGTAACTTCTCTCACTATGTGCAATATCTCTTTTCTCCCAAGTAAAATTTTAGTGTTATTATAAACATCTGCTCCGGCATTCCACGTGGTCCTCTGAGATCTGCGTGATGTTGAATTTTAATGTTGGTTACGCTGTCGGGGTGCATGGGTTGTCTTGTGCTTCAGTCTCTTCCTGCTGTTACATTTCCTCCCTCTCTTTCCTCCCCCCCTCCACTGGGCATCTCATTAAGAAGGCTCAGTTTCGTGTGTCTTATTGTCTTCTTATCTAATCTCTGATTTGCAGTTTTCATATGAACAGCATATGCATCACAATCTGGGTTTATCTCCCTGGACGTGGATTTTTTTTTGTTTTTGATATTGGAATTAAACTCCTGATGAAATGCTGTGGAAAAATCTGCCCTCTGTCCAATTTTGATCTTGTTTTCAACTAAATAAGGAGCTTGGTCATTCATTTACATCCCATTAGTTGCTCCAAAAGGGATTTTTTAAAAGAAACATTTGCATATCATTTAATCAACCCTGACTTTGTTTACTCTTTCTGAAATCAGATCCTGGAGGCACTGGCGCGTAATGATGATGCGCTGGTGCAGATGTGTGGAAGGTTGATTTCCAGCTGCGATGTGATCCCAGAGGAGCTGCGGGTGCGCCTCAGTGCCATGCATAGTGAGAGGGCAGAGCACATTAATCGACGCATCACTAACTACAGAAAGGTAACTGTTTGGAGGGCCTTGAGCAGTCTCTCTTCGCCATGCTAAACTATACAGCTTGGAAATGTGAATATGGACAATTCTCTGAAGACCTACAATAATAGAAACAGGATGCAGCTGGTGGGGAGATACACTCTTGCATAGATCCACAACATGGTTTTGCTCCTGAGAGAAAAACTGGGAATCCTTTCTGAAAGCTGTAAAATGTAGATGTAGTGTAACAGGACTTTAAGAGTGATTTCCACTACATAATGACTGGAAATGAAAAGAAGGTTTAGTGTTAAGGACTTTAAGCACACTGAAAAGGTACAGATAACAGAGGTAAATGCATATTTTTCTCAATGTGCTGACTTTGGTCACTGCATCCGTCAGTGACTGGACTGGACTGACTGGAGCGTAGTACAGATGAGTTCATCTAGCACTCTAGATGAGTGCTTAACTATGAGAATGCTTCTAAGCGGCACATATAATGTTGACCTTCAAGCCAAAATGTCTTGCTGACTTCCACACCTATTGCTGACTTTGTGATTGTGTCCACAGTAGAGCACTTTGTTTTGAATTACAGCTGGTAAATGACAGAGCCAAAGCATTTTCAGCACTTTTCATTCACATCTGCAAGCATGTGTCTATAGGCAAAACAACGCATGCAAGTGTGCGTGAGAGAAGAGCGGATCGGACTCAACATGCGAGTGTGCCTTGGATTCATTACCAGTCACTTATAAATATCTCTGCATAGCCACAGCCAGTATTTTTGTTGTGTAAGATTCCCTCATGCAGCACAGCATTCCTCCTCAGACCCCTAGAGACAAAGGGGGGAGAGCAGAAAAGGAGCAAGGAATGTGTATTTATAGAGAAAAATGAAATCTGAAATCTTGGAAGTAATTTTCCTTCATCGTCCATCGACCATCATATTTGTTTAGTTGAAACAACAGCTTCACACTCCAGCTTTAAGAAATAAAAGAGAAGAAATGTTTGCTTAAAGTTTTTATTTTATTATTTTTTTTAATCAGGCATACGTTATGTTAGGCTTGTGTTTTCTGCCTAAGATGCTAATACCTGATCGGATGGCTTAAAGCATCTGTTCTATATCCAAGACAGGATTCAGACCCTGTGGGGGTGGGTTCACGCAAAGTGCAACCAAGTATTCACGTCTTCATGATATTCTGTATCAGCTCTATTGGTGAAAACCTCATTGTGTGTTGTGTTTTTACAAATAAAGTGTAACTCTTAAAAGGAGGTTTCCTCGCATAACAGGGTCAGTTTGGGGTTACTTTTGTTCTTGTACCAGCACGGCATATGGGACGCCATCGCAGCATCCTCGCATCCTCGCATCCACCGCCATGTTTTTATTCATTGTTTTGGATTTTCACAATAGTTCTGACCTCTGTGAGGTTGACCGTTATGAACGCCGAGCACTCCACCAGCTGTTCAGCTTGCTTTCTACTGTGCACAGCTGTAAACATGGCAAAGTCAAAGAGGAATGATGTCACCGGTGTAGCTAGGTGGAACTGAAATGGATTAACACAAGGCAGCCATCCTGACATGAGGCTTTCGTTTTGCCATTTTCTGTTTACATTCTTTCGTCGCTAACACCTTCTTACAGATGATATCATTCACGGTTAGTCGGAAAGGAATGTGTGGGCTGTCATGTCACGAAAAAGCAAGATTTTATGACTCGGTAATCCCTAGGCTGGCACGGTGACCATCAGAGAAAGAAATGTAGTCTAGTTTGAACCAGACGTCCTAAAACATAATTTTTATTTAAAATGTGTTTGATATTACTGTGCTGAAAATAAAACCGCTGCTCTGGATGTTGTTAAAGCTGAACCTCCAGTCGTAATTACAGCATGATGATACGAGCTGCTCTGCACCGTTTTAACTCGGTTCATATCAATTTAAATGATAAATGGTGACGTTGAGGTCTGGAGTTCTTCACATATGTAAGTAATGATAATCTTATGAGTCTGTCTTGGATCTTTCATTCGGTTTAAATATTTGAATGTTCAGAATATACAGAAATTGGTGTTTATTCTTTTCTTCTAGGACCAGATGTCACGCATAGTATATAAAAACAAAACAGCACATTTAGTTAGATAAATACACTGTTATGTTTTACATGAGCTGCATAATGCAAATATTCTTCCTTTTGTAGTCCACCACCTACCAGTGTATCGAAAGGTGGCTTTCACTGCTGTAATTGCTGTGATTGTTCAAAATGTTAAAAGAAAATTGTTGTAACTGTTGTAATGTATTGCTCTTGTTCCAGTTTTCCCGGGTACTCAAGAACAGGGCATGGCCCACCTTTAAGCAGGCGAAGGCCAAGGTGTCTCCTCTCCATAGTAGTGACTTCTGCCCCACAAACTGTCACATTAATGTGATGGAGGTGTCCTATCCAAAGACCACAACCTCTTTGGGTAGTGCGTTTGGTGTGCAGCTGGACAACAGGAAGAATACACTGGAGAAGGGAGGTCGCAGCAGTGCTGAGCAGGGTGAGCATAACAAAACCGACCTGGACAGTCATGGAATTTGACCCATTGATTGAAATTTATATTTACATGTAGAAATATATATACAATACACAACTAAACGCATTGTATATAAAGCTACGAAGCTGCCAGGATAACTCTGCCAAAACACACAATTTAGATGCTCAAAAGGAGAGGAATGCAATTTACACTAATGTGATCCTACACCCCTTAACACTATTTAATCATATCAGTAATCAAACAGTATATATACGTATAACTATATCCAGGTCTACACACACACACACACACACACACACACACACACACACACACACACACACACACACACACACACACCTGT